>PVJN01005407.1:0-82034 GCA_004026805.1 Lasiurus borealis | reverse complement strand
AATTAAAAATTTGATCAACAGAATAAACTGGTGAATATAATAGAATCAGGAGCACAGAAAGGGAGTGGACTGATAATTCTCAGGGGGAAAGGGGTGAAGGGTGTACAGGGAGAGACTGGACAAAAATCATACACCTATGGATGAGGTCAATGGGAGGGAGCTAAGGGCAGAGGGAGGGGTGGGAGCTGGGTGGAGGGGTGCCATGGAGGGGAAAAAAGAGAAACAAATGTAATCATCTGAATAATAAAGATTAAAAAAAAAAAAGAATGAACAGATGTTCTTCCATCTTCTTAGTGCTTGGAATGAGATGCGGTGTTATCCCTTAATTCCCTCCTAAGAAAGTCTGAACTAGAGCTGAAGGAGACTGTCAGAGGCCAGCCACAGCAGTGTTGATTCTCCAGAATATTCACAGTCATGGGTCTCTCAGACATCTCACTGATCAGTGTGGACATCTGGCGTGGACATCTCCCGTGGCCTTCATTTCTGCTGGTCGGCTTGCAAGCGCCATGAGATGGCTCACGTGGTCTGTTGTGCTATCCAGACTTACTCAGTTCCCGTGTTTTGGGGGGATTAAGAATGGCATTTCTTTGACTATTTAAAGAACATTCTGAGCGCAATGAGAAAATCGCAAACCCGAGAAAACGCACTGTGTATAATTATTGTGAAGCCTATTTCTATTTTTTTCTGAAGGGAGGCATGAGGTGTTGTCTGTGCTGAAGCTGCTTCTGGTTTGGCAGGGGCTAGGGTTGTAGAGATAGCTTTGAGGGAAACGTGTTGTTCAGTAGTTGTAAACTTACTTTCTTCCTAACAGCTGTGCGAATTTACTTCACTCATACCCATGCATTGGGGCTAAAGAAATTACAGATCAGAGCTGGATCTAGAACTATTAAAATTGTAAAGACTGCCGAGACCAGGTTGGCTCAGTGGATAGAGCATCGGCCTGCGGAATGAAAGGTCCTGGATTTGATTCCGGTTGGGGGCATGGACCTTGCTTGCGGGCACATCTCCACTGTGGGGTGTGCAGGAGGCGGCTGATCGATGTCTCTCTCTCATCGATGTTTCTGACTTTCTATCTCTTTCCCTTCCTCTCTGTAAAAAATCAACAAAATATATTTTAAACAAAAATTTTAAAGACAGAGGAAGGGGAAATTATATATATCTCTATTAAAATATTATATATGTATAATAAACTTTTCTATATAAACTAATCTATATAAATATGTGTGTACACATACACACATATGAGTGCAATAAAACTATGTTGGCTAGACAGACAGTACAAAAACATTATCTCTACGAAGCCTTGACCTTGTAGGAGCCTATTCTGATCCTCTCCCTTTATAGTGGACCTACGATTCTTAGTTCAGGGATCCTTGCCCCGCACATGCCCACCCCTTCACAGGGCTGACACAACTTGGGTGTCCCTCTTCTGTGAACATGATCTTGTGTGTTCAATTTCAGACTTTTTGGGCAATCTAAAAACCTCTCTTCTTTCAAAATGGTTAGAAAGACCTCTGCCGTGACCTTTTTATTTTCTCATCATTAACAAATAAATGGGAAAATCCCCACTTTATGACCACCCTTTTATCTGAGAACAAGGAGATTTAGTTGAATAATGTAACAGCAAAGGTGCTTGGTCAGTGAACACCGTTTTTTCATTGGCGGAGCCGGAAGGAGCAGGTGGAGAGACGAATTGGTCATTAGGGGTGGCTTGGTCCATTGTTCATTTCACAGAGCAGAAAACGATTCTCAGAGGCAGAAGTGACACCAGCAAGGTCGCGGTGGCACGTGCCTTGGAGCTGGTGGCTGTCAATCCCCGGTCTTTGCTGTGAAACCTGGCTACCTCCCAGGATGGAACTGTAACGGGCTTATTGAAGTGTGGCCAGTTGTAAATCCCCGACTACTGATGTTCTGATAGTGTTACCGAGGCTCCCCGCAACCTGGACCAAAGGGGGAGAGGGATTTGGGGAGTTGCTTGTATCCTATCGTGATCAGAGTGCCTGCCACTCAGCTCCTCCACTCACTTCGTTCCCTTTGTCAGAGAGATGCCTGGCGAAGTCTCCCAGAGCAAGACGTGATTAGGTTAACTCCAGAATAAGAAATAGGCATTTGTGAAAGCAAATTAAAGGAAGGAAATTGAAAGTGGAAATATTGTAGGAATATCGTGAACCCCTTTCCTCCTCAGCTGTAGTCTCACCTCTTACTTTTCATGATCTTATCTTGGTTCTTTTTGGATTTGGAGAAGGAAAATATGTAATTTGTGCATCTTTAGTTTTCATATATATATATATATATATATATATATATATATATATATATATATGTATATATGTGTGTGTGTATCCCATATCTAATCCTATCTAATAAAAGAGTAATATACAAATTAACCATCACTCTGCTACACCACAAGCCACACCCGCCAGCCAATCAGGAGCAAGTATGCAAATTAACCCAACCAAGATGGCTGCCCCAGGTGCAGCTGGCTGGGGAGGGATCTCGGGGAGTTGGCTCCAGGGCATGTCCAGCCCATCTTGCCCAATCCCCCACCCACCAGCCACCTTCCAATGAATTTATTTTTAATGTGAATGATTTTGTGCACTGGGCCTCTAGTATATTTATAAAAACAAATATTAGTTAATTAGCAGATACATAAAACTATGACGTTAACATCTAGTAAAATAGAGGCAGCAGATGGGCTTTGTAATGCCTACATTTTACTCTGAAATTCTCCACAACAGGTAGTGTTTTTATAGGAAGTTATTGGAAGGAGGTAGAACTTGGCCACGGTGAAGCAGAACATCCTTTCTAGAAGGAATGCCTGACACCCTCGCCAGTGATAAAAGACCAGTAGTCACCAGGTGACAGACAGGCCACTAAAGTGTAAGCCCTTTTACAGGAGTTTGTGATCCTAGGGAACTAGAGGCAGCAGGAGAGGCCTGCAGAGATGCAGAATGATCTTTCAGGTTGGTTTGCAGAGTTCATATTTTTTTCTAGTTGAATATAAATGATCTCACTGCTGAGGATCCCACAACAGTCATGCATTTTTTCTCTTTGAAAAGCTATATTAGTTTAACTAACATACCCCCCATCCCCATAGAAACCTAGATGTTAAAAGGGGTCACTTATTCTGACTTGCTTGATTTCATGTCATTTCTCCTTTAAAAAAAATGAATATACACATTCATTTTCCACTTCCTCTCACCATCTGTTACCATAAGCTCATAGACAAAAAATAGCTATAAGTCATAGTTACCAAAAATGTACTCTTCTTGTATCATGAGATGCATATGAGCAAAAATATATATATGTGTGTGTGTGTGTGTGTGTGTGTGTGTGTATGTTTGTGTTGATACATTCACAATATCTTTCTGTGATTTTCCTCTAGGTAAGGAGCAAAGTAACCTTCTTCGCAGGCATTCATTACAAGACTAAAATTTAGAGGAAAGTGACTTTGAACCTGTGAAATGTTCAACTATCTTTAATTATCACCAATCCTTTCAAGTATTTTCTCTGTGGGTGGGTGGAAATAGATTCACTTATATGATTTTTCCTTTTTTTGTATCAGAATATCTCTTATAGAAGAATATATGAGTGGAATCCAAGTCTGTACATCTAGGTCTGCTGAGTGGCTATGTGGCTATGCTTAGTGGCTCTGCTGATATGCCTTACTGGCAAGGGAGCATCTTTGCTGTCAATCTCCACATATTGCTTTTGACCACGTGTCTGTAATATCAAAACCAATGAACAACAACTAAAAACATCTTTCTAGACCAGTGGTTTTCAACCTTCCTAATGCCACGTCCTTTAATGCAGTTTCTCATGTTGTGGTGACCCCCAACCTTAAAATTATTTTCATTGCTACAGAACTGCATTAAAAGGACGTGGCACTAGGAAGGTTGAGAACCACTGTTCTAGACCCATTCTCTCAAGGGGAATAACTTTTAATTTCTGACTAAGATACTATGTAGAAGGAACATCAAAAAAATAAACTCTGTCAACTTATTATAATGCCTTGAGTCCTAACTAATTACTTAAAAAAATGCAAAACAGGATAGACAATTCATCTGTGTTCCAAAATGATCTATAATGTAGTAACCAATTATCTTTAGTTGTGCTCTCTGGTTCGGCTATCAGCGACAGTGTGCTAGCTTTTGAGACTAGAAAATTCTGCATGAACTATATCCTTATTGTACTTGGTGAAAGGGAATGAAAAGCCCTTCTCTCTCAATTTGCTCATTTGCTTTCTAAATTCTGCATGGCAAAATTATTTTTTTTTCACATTTGTAACATTCCACTATCACCTTGGCTGTGCTGTGGGTATTAAAAATTTAAATCCCTCGGGTGAATAGTCAAATTTGACCTTTCTTTCAATGCAAGATGTATTCTATTTTCCAATTTTGCTTGGGCTACAGCAGCTTCTAATGCAAATGAGTGCGTGTCTTATAAAAAAATCACTAATAAACTCCCTGCCATTTGACATTGGAACAAGATAAGGCAAGAAATCAGTTTTAGGTTTCAACAAAAATCATCAGATGAAAACTTAGATCAAAATAACTAAATTCTGCCCTTGCCGGGTTGGCTCAGTGGATTGCGTGTTGGCTGGCGGGCTTAAGGGTCCCAGGTTCGATTCCAGTCAAGGGCACGTACCTCTGTTGCAGGCTCATTCCTGGCCCTGGTGGAGGCACATCGGGAAGGCAGCCAATCGATGTAGCTTCTTGTGCTCATCATGAAGATTTTATTAGCTGCTTTGGAGCTGATATTGCTCTTTCCACCCATCCATGGTGTGCAAGGCTAACTGGTTCTGTCTTTGAAAAGCGTGAGGCTCAGGAAGCTTCGAGATGACAATGTAAGTCAATAGAAAACAGAGTTTTATTTACATAAAACATTTGAGGACCCTCATGTGTTTTTAAACACCATATTTGCTCCAAAATTGTGTGTCTTACATATGAATCTGGAGTTGAGTATTTCCTCAGTGTTCTGCTTGGCAAACCATTGTGTATAGAATAAGAATTACAAACAGGGAAAGGGGTTCTGAGTGTAATTTAAGCAATTAATCATCCATATGGGAAATAAAAATTAATAATGCATGTAATTTTGATTTGACTTCTTATCTGCCTTATCAACCAGAATCACTGTCCCCTGATGCACACGCAGTCTTTCCAAACTGTGCTACTGGAAATAAGGATAGGTGTCTGTGTGATGCACAGCATAGGAATTTGGCAATTAGAAGTAATCAACTCATAAATGTAAGCAGAGGGTCATGCTGGGAAGAGAAAGAAGAAAACAGTTTTAATATGAACATCCTGGACTTTCTAAAATAGAATTTATTGCTCGAATGTATTCTTTTCGATTTAAAAAATGGAGTTATTATAATTTAGCCTTTTTTCTCTTATTGCCTCTCTTTCCTTGAGTGACTCATTATAATTCTTCTTCAGTTCTATTTACTTTTTAATGAATAAAACAGTAATATATTTAAAATATATTAATATATGGAGATGTGTTCCTTTTTATAATATATGGAGATTATCATCTATCTATCTATCTATCTAGCATCTAGCATCTATCTAGCATCTACCTACTATCTACCTATCTATCTCTTCTTCAGTATGTTAAAAATAAAAAGTAAACACACTTTTGGCAAACCCAGAGACTTTGTCACAAATATTCAAAGAAGAAAATATATATTTAAGATACCAGTTAACAACTAGAAACCCATTCAGTACTGATGCTGCGAATCTCAAAAGACACTGGAGTGGCTCCTGGGCAAACTTAAGAATGCTTTGAACTACCTCTAAGAAAAGAACCAGGTTGTATGGCCAAATGTAGTCAAATCTAAGGAAGAGGGAAAAATATATATATATATATATTGTTTCTGATCTTTCTGTAATAGTTGTTGCTTAAGTATACATTTTCCCATTTTATAGAGCAAAATTGTTATAATATTTTTATTGTGGCAGTTTCTACTAATGGCATGGCTTAGACTCAATAAATTGATTGAGGAATTGGATAGAATGTATGATATTTACATTAGTGCCTTGGTCCTGAGCATATCAAAATCAAAAGGGCTGGAAAAGGTGTGTATCCAGCCTCCTTCTTTAGATGTGCAACCTTCTCTGGCATTTCCAGGATGTTCAATTGATATGCTAATGAGTAGGCATCTTCCTGTCTACACTGACAGTTCATCAACTGAAAACTTAATTCATTTATTCAACCAACATTAAATGCCTACTCTGTGCCAGGCATAATTTTGTATTGGAGCACATACAAAGGAAAAAAAAATAAGACCCTGCCTCTGGCTTGGAGACAATCACAGTCTAGTGAGAGAAATATGAATAGCTTATAAAAATACAGGTAATAGCGTATGGTTAACAATTCTGGAGGAAATCAGAGGACAGAGTGATGGATACTGGAGTTAACCTATGAAAATAATTCTGATTCATTATAAGTTTCCATTAAATTTCTCTTCCTTTGTCTCTATTCTTATTTCTCTTGCACATGGTAAAATTATATAACCTTTAAATTTTTTTTATAGTACCGATCTTACGTCTCAACCTTCTGCATCTCCCTTGCTTCTGTTCTTATCAAGAACCCTAGTAATGAGTTTTACTATAGATATCATATTCATAGGACCTAATGAAGCATGAATTGAGCTAATGTGCCTCCAAAGGACTTCTGAGTGAGATGATAGGACTCAGTAAAAAGTATTTCCTAATAATCAGAGATAGTCAACGATGTAATGGGCTGCTGTCATGAGTAGCAAGATCTCTATTCTTAGAACTAAATAATTGATGTGAAAACTTATTATATTGGTCATCATATTGACAAGGTTGTAGAGCTGTGATTGTGTCTATAAAAAACCTTTATATACATACATTTAATCATATATATCTAATAAAATTTATTGGAGTAACATTATTTAATAAGATTATATTTAAGCATTTTAACCTTTGTCCTCTCTTTGGATAAGATTTTACAATTCATGTTATTTATGATCATGTTGAATATCCAGGATCATGGATGACAATTATCATTTAAAATAACTTTGGTATTGATTTGATATTAAATAGCAATAACAACAACAAAAATCTTTTCTTCCTTTTTTTTTATTGTCTAAATTTTTACATATGTCTCCTTTCCCCCGAGTTAACAATAAAAATCTTACTAATAAGGATCTACACTATTAAAAGAGAAACATGCAATTGGACTGTACCTCTGCTCTGCCTATCAGCCATGCCCACCAGCCAATCAGGAGCGAATATACAAATTAACCCAACTAAGATGGAGGTGGCCATGGAGCTGGAACGAGCAGGAGGTTTGGGTTGCCTTCGGCAATGGAGGAAGCCAAGCTTCCCACCAGCCCTGGCCATCCCTGGCCTCTGCTCAAGGTTGCAGTTTCAATTATAGAAGATAAATAAATCCCAGATACCTGCTTTGTGCCAGCCCTGGTCTCTGCTCAAGGAGGTGCTGAAAAAAAAAAAAGAAAAAAAGGAGGGTCTGGAAGCCTGGATTGCTGGGGTGCATGGCCAGCCTGCAAACAGCCCTCAGCTCCTCACCCAGGCTGGTCACACTTCCATGCAGTGAGGGTCCCTGATGGGGGCTTGACCAGCCTGCAAACAGCCATCATCCCCTCACCTAGGCTGGCCAAGCACACCAGGGGGGGACCCTCACCCCATGGGGGCAAGGCTGGACTGAAAACCACTACAAGCTCCTTGCCCAGGCTGCTCCACACCCCAAGGAAACCTCCTCTTTGATCCGGGACACCAGGGCAAACAGCTGGCCTCCACCAGTGCACCAGGCCTCTATCTATACTAATAAAATGCTAATTAGACTGGAATATCTTCCAGATGTTCTTCTGGACAAAGCTATGGTGGTGGGGCCAAGGTAGAGGCAGTTAGAGGCCAAGAGGGGAGGGCAGTTTGGGTGATCAGGCCAGCATGTGATGGCATTTGTGGGTGATCAGCATTTGTGGTGGGGGGCAGAGCTGTTGGGGGTAAACAGACCAGCAGGGGGGCCAATTGTGAGAGAACAGGACATCGGTGGGGGTCAGTTGGAGGTGACCAGGGTTGGGGAGGCAGTTTGGAGTGAGCAGGCCTGCAGGGACTAGTTGGGAGCAAGAAAGCCAGTGGGAAAGGAAGGTGGGGGTGAGCAGGCCAGCAGCGAGGACAGTTGGGGGTGATCAGGCTGGCAGCAGGGCAGTTGGGGGTGAGCACATTGGCATGGAGGGCAGTTGTGGGTAATTAAGCTGCTGGGGGCAAGCAGGCCAGCAGGCTGAGGGGTTAGGGGTAATCAGGCAATCAGGCAGGCAGTTAGATGAGAGGTTAGGAGCCAGCAGTCCCAGATTGCAAGAGGGATGTCTGACTGCCGGTTTAGGCCTGATCCCTATTAACCAGAAGTAGGACATCCTTTGAGGGGTCCCAGATTAGAGAGGGTGCAGGCTGGGCTAAGGGACATATACCCCCCATGCATGAATTTTGTGCACCGGGCCACTAGTATTATATAATGCTCAAAGATATTACATATTTTGATCAATTGTATGTACCAATCAGTATATGTTTCATAGCTGAGAAGGGAGCCTAAGAGTTATTGAGCAATCCACTATAATTTCTTTAACTCCCCCAACAAATACCTGTTCAGTATTATTATTTATAGATATTTATGATATATGTTGCATATGTATGCATACACACCTCTATATATAAATTTTTTTCCAAAGCTGTCAATATATGTTTATAAATGAGAAAGTGAAGGCTTAAAGTAACTTTCTCAAGGTCACATCTTACCTAATAATAGACAAACGTAAATTGATCATACCTCTGCTACACCTATAGCCAATTAGAGTGAATATGCCAATTAACCCAACAAAGATGGCGGTTAATTTGCATACATAGGCACTCAGCTTAACTAATAATAAACAAACATGTAGATTGACCTGATCAACCCGGCCTGATCAGCCTGGTTGCCTCCCACCAAGGGATTTCATGCACCGGGCCCCTAGATATTAATAAGAGATTCAGTCCCCATTATAATTTCAAATTTTATTGCATTAAGAAAATCACACTCAGCCTTCAAGGTCTCAGCCATATCCTTACTTGTGGTTGGCCATCAGGGATGACTACCTTATTTACTATCCTTATTTGTGGTTGGCTATCAATGATTTAATTAGAAAAATAAAAATTTCACTTGTCTACTACTCTTGATGAAGATTTCGCTTTGGGATTACCCAATTTTATGGACCACAACAGATCTCTTCGGTGTGAAACAAATAACTCTGGAGCCATCTGTTAAAAACACACCGACCACTATCTCGGTGTGAAGCAGTGGTGTTTATCTTGACTCATTCATCACTGACTCTCTGTACAACTTTCAGTTTGGCATGCCACCTTTCTGAATCGCACAACAGAGACTTAGTGAGTTACCGCGCAATGCACTTAGCTGCTTGTTTTGCTAACTGGAATGTGGTCATAGGCATCATTATGTTTTGTTTTTTTATATACCCAGCAAGATACAGTAGGGGATGTACTCAGAAAGTTATAAAATATTTAATTTTAATAGATCTTAATGAGTCGAGTTGAATTTTCCTCTTGTGTGAAATAATATGAATATTAACCCTTGCTCTGCATACTGCACATGCAATGGGAAATCATTGAATGTGAAGGTGTTTTAGGGGAAACATCCCATGAAGCATTATGCAAATAGGATTAGATCAGTTTCATCCCAAGAGAAGCATGTCTGACTTACCTGAGTGTGACGCGAAGAAACGGAAGAAGAAAAATAAATCTCTTGTAAATTAAAGAATAGCAACCAGACTTCCAATTTCAGAATTTGAATGTTGGAATCTTACATCCTGAAACCATTTCCCTGAGGCGATACTGAAGAATGGGTTTCTCATCTATTTCCATGCCCTCCTCTGTAGGTGACTGAGATTGATTCATAAATCTGGAAAATTGATGCTCTTATTTAGAATCAAGACCACCTCATTATTCTTTGTTGTACAATTTCGTATAATGGGCTCTGTATGTTTATCCCTGTTGCTGCTTGAGCTTTATAAAAACTTAGTGATTCAAGCAAGAATATGCTCTACTTTAAAAAAATATATATATATTTTATTGATTTTTCACAGAGAGGAAGGGAGAGAGATAGAGAGCCAGAAACATTGATGAGAGAGAGACATCAATCAGCTGCCTCCTGCACGCCCCCTACTAGGGATGTGCCCGCAACCAGATACAGGCCCCTGACGGAATGGAACCTGGGACCCTTCAGTCTGCAGGCCAACACTCTATCCACTGAGCCAAACCGGTTTCGGCTATGCTCTACTTTTTGGAAAATGGAGACACAGTACAATGAATTGACTTGTCAATGTCAAAGAGATTCTTGGTATCAGCCACGATAAAGACTGAGGTAGCTCAGTTTTTGGCCCCATCATGCTTTCTTCCCGCCACAGTGCCCCGGACATGTCAGGCTACTGGGAGACCTAGCTCATGTCATGTGGACCCTTCAGATTTCTCAGAGCCCATTTCTGGTGCCCATGTTTGACCTCAGATCATTAATGTGGCTACAGCTGTGCAATCATATTCTCTGTCTTGTGAGTTTCTATTTAATGTCCTGGCTTACTTCCAGAAAGGCACACTAAGTGAATGACCAAATCATTAAGGGGACATGACCCTTCCAACCTCAAGGGCAGCTGTTCAACATGAGGTTAAACCATCTCTCAGCGAGGTCACTGGCTATGGTTATCGCTCTAAAGACGTCCAAAGGTCTTTATTCTCAGAGCCCTCCTTAACAGGAGGATTTGGCATTTTGGATTTTCAAGAAAAGTAGGCTATTTTTGTATGGGGTGGGTTTGGGTTTTCAAGAAAGCTCTGTTGAAAATGATCTATCTTCCTAAGGAAGTCTTCAGCCATTATAGTCTATATTTTGACCATTTATCTTTCCATGAAGTCTTAAAATTATGCTAGTATCAGCAATAACATTTCTCTCCTGTCCCTCCCCACAAAATAACAGATGGTGAGTAAATAAATATGTCGGATACTTTTCTATTTTGTGACTCATTTTTAGGCTAAGTATAGCTTTGCCCAGATGTTCACAACTCTGATCTAGAGAGCAAGTAGCGTTTATCAAGCCATTCACTATTTTCTTTTAAAAATATATATTTTATTGATAGTTTACAGAGAGGAAGGGAGAGGGAGAGAGAGTTAGATACATCGATGAGAGATAAATAATGGACAGCTGCGTCTTGCATACCTCCTACTGGGGACCCTTGCTTCTGTGTAATGTAATGAACTGTCTGATAATCAGAGCTGCCTGCGTTGGATTCGGAAGAGAGATGACCACGTATTCACTGGGACATAGAGGAGCCATGTATTGATTAGGGCAGTCCCCAAATACTTAACCTACTTGGACTGTGTGGCCTATAACTTTTTGGCTTGGATTTTTAGAACTACAGGGTCTGAGTGGGAAACTCCTGAACCTCCAAGCTAATTTCTCACCCACGATTTCTCCCTCTCTCTATTCCCATTAACACCTGTCTTTTGAAAGCGCTATTTTCATTCAACAATGTAAAATCATTTTCAGAAATGACTTTTCTTCTTCAATGTATTTGTCCAATCTGCCTTTATTGAACTGCCTTGCTTCTCTCGGCTTTTCAATATTCAGCCTTTGTTTTGACTCAGTGTATTTTGCAAATGTTCAAAAATGTTCTAATCATTTTTTTTCTTTACTACTGTTAAATTACCCCCAATCCCGAGACTTTGCTAGATAGAACATTGAAAAATATTGTTATTGAAAAGCTATATTCTCTAAACTTCAATGACTTTGTAAAGCTAGTTCCATTATACGTCAGGCTTTTGAGTTTTTAGTAAATCTGAATGCTCATTCTTTCTCACCACGACTTAGAGTTTTGCTGATTACACTTTGGAACTGTATAATTGTACAATTAATCTCGAGAGTGTCAGAACGCATATTTTTAAAAGCCATTTTCGTAGGGAAATAATACATATCTTATTTTTTTATTGTAATTGGTATTCATGGACTCTTAGTTTATAGGTATAAGGCCTGCCAGAGATGGCCCATATCAGTGCCATATATTATTAAAATTGATTAATTTTTCAAACGCATCTTCTGTTCAATTTCTCACGAAATGAGGCATTGTAAATTCTTCTGTCAAGGAATACAAATAACATGATTATGCAATAATTGCATTATGCAAAATGCTCTCAGCTAGGGTGGTAATCCGCCATAAACAATGATTCATTCTTTGTTGAAAAGATACAGTTTTCACAACTAACCAAGGGCGAGCTGAAGTCCAATCCTTTGATATTCTCATTGCTTTCACAAGGAAAACAGTTTGTGATCATTCATTTAGGATTTGCATCCAAGGAGAGGCCTGACAGTAGAGTCAGCCCTAGCTGTTATGGCTCAGTGGATAAATTCTCGGCCCTCAGGACTGAGGGTCCCGGGTTCGATTCTGGTCGAAGGTATGTACCTCAGTTGCCGCTCCTCCTCAGCCCAGACCCTGGTTGGGGTGGTTACAGGAGGCAACCAATCGAGGTGTTTCTCTCATATTGATATTTCTCTCTGTCTTTCCCTCTCTCTTCCACTTTCTCTAGACATCAATGGAAAAATAAGATAGAGGCAAATTTACCTTACTGATAGCTTTTGAAAAAGGGTACTGCTTTCTTAAGGACCACTGTCTTTGGTCTGACACAAAGGTGAACAAATGAGTGGGTGAATGAGTGAATCAGAATGAGTAAGGGAAGAATGATCATATACTAAGACTGACATGGGTAAACAGCAACAAAAAGATGTGAGTCGAGATGGGTGTCTTATGCAGCCCATGCCCTGCATTGTCTGCTGAGGATGCTGCTCTGTATTAGCTTCTCAATGATAAGAAAGCTTCATGGACCTATTTTGATCATTAGTTTATTTTACTCATTAGATTTCAAACGGACAGATCTCAGAGGGGAAGGTGTGGAGGGACTAGAAGAGATTAACCGAAGGACATGTATGTATGTCCTTATGTATGTATACATGCAAATCCTACGGAGGCAGACAATAGTGTGTTGAAGGCCTAGAGTGGAGCAGGGGTGAGTGGGGGGGTAGGGGCGGGATGGGGACATCTATAATACTGTCCACAATAAAAAAAAAAGTTGAATGAAAATGCTGAAACATTAGCCCCGAATAAACGACAGCCTATGCAAAGTTGAATAAGACAGACTCTTTTGGTTAACAAGCTCATAATCTCACGGGATAGGCCCATAATTGAGCATAATTAATTTCGACACAAGGTCCTTGCAAATGCCAGCAAAATGCTTTATGCGGCTAAGAAAGACATCACCGTGCTTTGTGGGAAACGGAGGCCTGTGGGGAAAGATTAGCAGAGAAAGGGCCATCGGAGCTTGTACCTGGAGGGTAGAGAGGGCTGTGTCTGGGGAGGAGGTACAAGGCACTCGGTCAGGACTGCCGTTAGCAGGAGGTTGGAATGGGCCTGGCATTTGTAGTATTAAGATCAATGGAGCTGGAACACAGCATTGGTGAGAGCCTCGGTCCTACCTTTGGACCTAATCTGTACATTTGCCGGGAGGCTATGATGTGGGGAGAGGCATGATGAGATTGCTTGTCAAAAGGCCTCTGGGGTGGGGGGGGGCAGGTAGAGGTAGGATAAAACTGAAGAATCCTTTAAGCACAGAGCCATGAAAATGGACATAAAGACGTTGATTTGAAAGTGATACAAAAGATAGAATTTGATAGACTATCGTAACTTAGATTGGAGGCATAAAGGAGAAGGAGAGGAATATTAAGCTTAAAACTTCGGTGAGTTATTAGGCCATTCTGAAAATCGGAAACGTACAGGGAGCAAGACTGGCGAGTGGTGGGATTTTAGATGATCCCTTTAGTTTGGGACAGGTTGCAGTTGAATTGTTTATGGCCTTCGGGCAAAGGTATTGAGCTGAAAGTACAGAGAACCCCCCATAGAGTCCTCCTCCCCAGCCCAGCCTCCCCATTACTAACCACCAGGATGGTACCTTTGTCGCAATCGATGAACCTACATGGACACATCACTGTTGTTTACATTAGAGTTTATATTTGATATTGTGCATTCCGGGGGTTTGGAAAAATGTAAAAGGACATGTACCACCACTATCGCATCATACAGAAGAGATACCCTGCCCTAAAAATCCTCTGTGCTCTGCCAGTTCACCCTCCATTCCCCTCATTCCCTGGCAGCTGACCATGTTCATGTTTTGCCTTTTCTAGAATGTTCTATCGTTGGGATCAGACAGTATGTAGCCTTTGCAGACTGGCTCCTTTCACTCAGTAACATGCATTTGAGTTTCCTCCATGTCTTTTGTTGACTTGATAGCTCTTTTTTGGTTTTAGCACTAAATAATATTCCATCGTCTACATGTCAGGTTTCACAGTGACTGTAATTACAGTAACTGTAAAGTTACTGTTTTTCCCTCTCTATACTCTACTAGAGGCCCAGTGCACGAAATTCATGCATTGGGAAGGGTCTTTCGGCCTAACCTGCCCCCTTCCACATACTAGGAGCCCTCAGGGGATGTCCTACTGATGGCTTAGGCCCACTCACCGTTGGGTGTGGACTTAAGCCACAGTCTGGCCTCCCTTTGTGAAAGGTGACCAGGCTGCTCAGGGGAAGGCACCAGCCCCATCACCCCGCTGCTATGGCCACTGCCAGTCACCATGGTTGCCAAGGTATTTTCATCAACACCGACTCCAGTTTCTTCATCATGAAAAAAATGACAACTTTCTTTAGGCATTGTCAAGATGTGTCCTTCATAAAACATGACATTTCTTTCTTTATTTTTCTTTTTATCCTCACCTGAGGATATGTTTCCATTGATTTTCCCCCTTACCTCCAATCCCAGGCTCAGCCCCTACCCAAGCCTAAATCCTCCACCAGCTTGGGGCCACCCAGGCTTTAGACTTGGGCAGGGGGTCCCGCCCCTCTGATCACCAGCTTGGCCCCTTCCAATGGCCAGCTGGGGCTGGGAATGACCTGGGTACCCAGGACCCAGCTATGTATGCAAATTAACCACCATCTTTGTTGGGTTAATTTGCATACTCACTCTGATTGGCTGTGGGCATAGAGACGGTATGGTCAATTTACATGTTTCTCTATTATTAGGTAAGATTATCATATAGGATTCCTTAGGCACAAGTTACTAAGTCCTGTCCCATCATGGGAGCAAAATTAAACTCTATTCAGGATGACTTGTTTCAGTCTCTGAATAGCAAAGCTCATTGTATTTGTTAATAATAGTAATAATAATAAATTATTCTATTCATTGGTATTGTTAACGTGATTACTGCTTTTTTAATAAAGATCTAACAAAAGTTAGAAGACATCATAAAAAAAAAACCATCTTAAAGAATTAAGGAATGCAGACCAAGATATGTTTTTCTGCCAGTTGCTTGAAGCTCCTCAGAGAGAACCTTTCCTTGGACAGTTGATGATATGTTTGTGACCATACATCAATGAGTGGACATTCAATAAAAGGGTGGTTCTCTAGTCAGCTATGCGAGCTCCGTCTAAAGCTGTACATTTTAGCTGTGTCAACTTCTTCCCAAAATCACCAGTGAGAGGTGACATTGTCTGCTGAAAGGCTCACTTGGATAATACACCTGGAACAGCATCTCTGCTAAAGGTGGTGGGACCTCCTAATAAATGGATGCAAACAGATGAAGCCAACTCTGCGGTGAGGGGTTCTTAGATTAACTGGATTCTGACCTGATTATTTCACAAGAGTACTATATGTTTATAGGATACATGTTTTATGACCCATGGCAAATGTTCAGGCCCAAAATGAGAGTAATAAAAATGTATAATTTCAAGCTGGATATAAACAGAGCTCTGCGCAAGTTTCTACAAAAAAGTCAAGTGAACATCCATATGGCCTTCAGGCACCACCTATGATTTGTAATGTTTAAATACCTGAAAGCCCCTCTCTCTGCCTGGAATTGTTGGCTTTTATCTCCCTCGTCCCTCCCTTCCCCCACAATGCTTGGCAGAGTGCTATGCGCTGGAATTCTGGGGAAGGAGCAGCCCAACCTTGCAAACTCGCCTGAATGTTCTGTGCTCAGCCTTAAGGGACACATTTCACCCCGGAGCCCACTGTTTGCAGGGTTCCAGGGGAGAAGCAGCGGGAGAAGAACTGGCGGGAACACCTGTGAAGCCAGGACAGCATTTGGCTGCTCTTTGTATGTGTTTCTGGGCTCTCAGGGCCACGTGTTCTAGGACCAAGAATGAGAAGTGATCATCAGGACTGAGAGGAAGGAGCAGTCTTGTCACAGAGTCACAGGCCCAGCGAGGAAGCTGGCTGAGCCATCAGTCTTTTCCTTCCTGAGCATCTACAGCTGGCAGCTTCTCAGATGGAAGCAGATAATCCGAGCTGAGTTGAAAAGCCACAACTTGAAGGCAAATCCCATCATGCCTTGCATTTTCCGGTTCTTGACCACCTGAAGTAGAGCAGCCAGTCCTGCCCCTCTTACCTTATTTTGATAATTACTCATTTTAAGCTAAGTGGTAATACAGTGGTACCTTGAGATGCGAGTTTAATTCGTTCCATAACCTTGAGCAAAAATTGCTCTCTCGAAGGCTCGTATCTCAAAAATCTCGTATGTTAGGGCACTCGTATCTCAAGGTACCACTGTACATGCTTCCCTCCAAACACAAGAATTCAATCCTCAATAAGGTATCCACGGATCCGGTCAACAGGAAGAAATGACTCTCTTTAGGAAGAATGACCATCTTTACTGCAATCCACTACTGACCATCCAAGTTGCTGCTCAGAAATTACCGGGGAATAGTACAAAGAATATGAGATTTGAAAAGAAATAACCTGGTTTGAGTAAGGCCTTCTTAACCAGTCACCTGCAAGAAGATTAAAAGTGAAAGAAATCAGGAGACGGTATTTGTTCTGGACTAGGCAGGAGAAGATGCAGTCATCCGGGGAGGAAATAGAATGTGCAGAAGTCTGAAGCAGGCAAATGCTGGTAACTGCCAGTGGAGGGAAGTAGTTGGAGATAAATAGGTTCCTGCTAGATGCCATGTGAAGGAGTTGGGGATTTAGCTTTAGGGCATGGAAGGCCCTTACAGGTTTCTGAGCAAGGTCTGATCACATGGATGTTTTGGGTGAGTGATCTTGGAGAAATGTGAGGCTAAATTGGGGGAGACAGGGAGAGCTGTCTGAAGAAAGTGTCAACGATCCATGTCAGGGCAGATGCCCAGTGGGAATGAAAAGGTAAAACAGACGGGAAATTTCTAAACTTGGTGACATCAACGGAGCTTCCCATTACTCCCCGGATGTAGTAGATGATAGCAGGTTGCAGAGTTTGGGGAGATCCAAGGCACACTGGAGGGGGAGGATGATTTGGGCTGATGATGAAGTAGACATGAAGGAGAGGGAGAGAGATTCTAAGATTTTCTGGTCTATAACAAGGGCATCGAGAGTGCAAGTATGAGTGTGTGTGTGTGTGTGTGTGTGTGTGTGTGAAACAGGAAAAGTTGCAGGTTTGCAGAGTAAGGTGAGAAGACAAAAATCAGTTGCAAACCAAGTGTTTTGAATTTTGCCATTTATAAAAGGGCCAGGAGGGGTGCTCGCTCTTTCCTCATTCTCCATCTGTGGGAGGAGGAGGAGGCTGGTCCCAATGATCTCTCAGGACCTTTCTGGCCTGAGCAGTAAGTTCTCATTTTCCAGAAGGATCCTAGGAGCCCACATTGTTCTCTGAGGCACGTAAGGGCCATAAGAACTTTCTGCTGCCGTTGAATGATTTTAACTCAGTTGTGAGCTCCAACCAGTGTTTTCTGAGGCCAAAGATTTTTCACACACTGAACAAAAAAAAATGCTACACGAAGGGAAAGCAACCTCCCACTTTGGGGAATGTAATGAGAAAACTTGAGCATTTTCAGCTAACAGCTTTTTATGGGCTATGAATAAGTAAACACAGAGTGAAATAAAAGAGAAGAAGCATGAGCTTCGCTGGAGAAAGATTTCCTTCGGTGAGCCAGTTAGAACCAGCCCAGTTTATCCTTCAGAAGGGCAAATATGGGCACGTTCGCCTAAGGACTCAAGTCTGACACGGATCTGCTGTGGTCCAAGTTACATCACTGGGTCTTTGATTCATTCTGGCATTTGCATATCAACCATTTACTAAACATCTACATTATGCTGGACTCACCTCGAGGTCTGAAAACACAGATATGTAAAGCTCTAGAGCATTCCCAATGTAGTGGTGAGATAGGCTGATAGGTAATTAATTATCCATGCTATTAAGTAGGTCTGATAATGGACATCTCGTTGTGTTCTGCATTTCCTCAGCTCTTGTCTTTTAGGTTTTCTCACTGAAGAGTGACCTAGCGTTTCCATCCCACTAGGATTTTTCTGGACCAGGAAATAGCATAGAGCGTCTGAAAAATTTGTGTGTGTCTACAGCAGTGGTTCTCAACCTTCCTAATGCCGCAACCCTTTAATACAGTTCTTTCTGTTGTGGTGATACCCAACCATAAAATGATTTTTGTCGCTACTTCATAACTGTAATCTGCTACTGTTATGAATCTTAATGTAAATATCTGTGTTTTCTGATGGTCTAAGGAGACCCTGCTAGCTGTTCGCGACCCACAGGTTGAGAGCCGCTGGTCTACAGCGTGTGTGACTATGCTGTAAATAGTCATTTTACAATTGAGAGGCTAAGATAGAGAGCTGAGGGGTCTTTCCTCAGATAATAATAAGTATAAAAACCTTGATATGACCTTGACGTCCCATTCCAAAGCCCAAGTATTTTTCTCCTTACGGCATGGCGTGGGAATATGGTCTGAGAATTGTTATATGTAACCCATGTAGCAGGTGTGGGGTCAGGGTCCCGGTATGCCTAAGGAGCTACTCAGACATCTCCTATTTTACTCCTTGGTTTCTCAGAGTCCTTTCATGTCCACACTGGTAGACCAATCATCCTTAGTCACAGAAGGGCTACTCTATGGAATGTGGTCTCAGCTGGGCAGTGTGCCTCTGTCAGGACTGTTTCCCTGGGTGATCTGAGCTCCTTAAAGACTTTTCAAGAACCTAACACCCCAAAAAATTCAACCTGGATGCTGAATTCACGAGACCAAAGATGAGAGTCAGAACGACTCTCTTCTATTATATTAACCTTCCTGTTGATCTGGGCACTTGTGATTAGCCAGACCGCTCTCTCTGTGCCCTTGCTGGAGATGCTTAATTGGCACAGGCCATATGGAAACCACCAGAAACTGGGACAGCCTGGATGCAGAGTGACTTGGAACTTAGTACAGTGGTACCTCGAGATACGAGTGCCCTAACATACGAGATTTTTGAGATACGAGCGATTTTTGCTTTGAAATACAAGCAACATTTGAGATACGAGTAATCAAACAGATTAGCCGGCTGTACAGGACTCACCAGTTTACCGAGACTTGAGCGTCTCATAGTTTCCTCAAGGTTATGGAACAAATTAAACTCGTATCTCAAGGTACCACTGTATAAGTTTTATTTGAAATTCCAACTCCTGTGTCTGGTCTTCTCCCTTCACCGTTTCTCATGTGTCAGTGGCTTTGTTCTCCTCCCTCCCTGTCTCAATACCCTCCATGGCAGCTGCTGCAGGGAGCTGGTTATTGGGCTTTGGAGGTGGGCAGCCCGGCCGGCAGTGGGACAGAGGCAAGTAGCCGAACCTCCTTGAGTCTCAGTTTTTCACCTATGAAGATGGGGTCATGACCCTTATCTTGAGGACTGGGTGTGATTCAATAAGATTATGTCGGTAGACTGCCTGGCCCAGTCCCGGTGGTGTTATAATTTGGTCTGTAAATGACCATTTTTCAGCAAACGTTGCTATTCACTATGAATTTGTAAGCAACTGAATTGCTCCTCACATGATAGATTCAGTTTTACTTGTCATCTTTGTAAGGAACGTTTTGTTCTCAGTGAGAGCTATTATCATCATCATGGAAAGTTCCAGGGACAATTGTTTTGGGCCGGGAGTCAGTCTCTCTCTCTCTCTCTCTCTCTCTCTCTCTCTCTCTCTCTCTCTCTCTCTCTCTTGAAATGCACAGATACTTAAGGAAGCGCTTGGTTGTTTCCAGATTGAGTATCCCTCCACTGCAATACTTGGAACTCACCTCCTGTGTAGTCTAAGAACAGTGCTGACCTCTAAGCTGCTGCTTCTTCTCTTCCTCTCTGCCTCTCCTCAGCTGCTGTCTGGTTCTGCTCCAATGGACAGCTCTCTGGTGAGCATAAGATAGAGATTGGGGAGCCCTAGAAAAGGCACCTAAGAGGACTTAATCATGACATGATGATCAAAGATAGTGTGACCTCTGGAGTATTGAACTATGTGAAGATAGAGGTACAAAAACTAAAACACAAAAACCCATTCACTTCATGTATGCAATAAGCATCTCTTAGAAGCTTCTTTTAATGGAGAGGGAGAAAGAGATAGAAACATCTATCTATCTATCTATCTATCTATCTATCTATCTATCTATCTATCTAAACCTAAGCAACCATGACCACAGGTCACTATGATGTGCACTGACCACCAGGGGGGCAGGTACTTAATGCAGGAGCTGCCCCCTGGTGGTCAATGCGCTCCCACAGCCAACCTCCCACAGTCTCTCCCCCTGACTGGCCGGCCCTGATAGCCAGCCAGGCCAAGGGACCCCACCCGTGTATGAATCTGTGCACCAGTCAATGATAAGAGAGAATCATTGATTGGCTGCCTGCTGCAGGCCCCCCACCAGAGACTGAGCTGGCAACCCTGGTATGAGCCCTTGCCTCTCCTGGGAATCGATCCGTGACTTTCTGGTTCACAGGTTGATGCTCAACCACTGAGCCATGCCAGCCAGGCCCCTTGAAAGCTTCTTAGTGCCAGGCACTCTGCTAGGAACTGTGACAAGAACAAGTCACACACAGCCCTGCCCTGAGAAGCTTCTAGTCTTTGGTAGAAGGTAGATAAGTACAAGGACATTTACAATACATGGTAGTAAGTGTTAGGGTAGAGTTATGGATAGCGCTATCAATGAATGTGCAGGAAATGGCATTCTAATCCAGACTTCCCCAAAGAGGGAAGACCTATGCCAAATCAAGTGGGAACTGGCCAGACTGAAAGAGGGCATCAGAGGAAGAGGAAGAGTTTGAAAAACGCAGGCAGGCAACACGTCTGCAGTTGTCTGGAGCTCGGTTGTTGGTGAGTGGTAAGTGCTGATGCTGAAGGCAAGCAAGGCTCAATGTCACAGACTCACGTAGGCCACGATGAAGAGCTTGCATTGAATTCCGAATAGGCTAGCATGCTTTGGAAAGATTTTAATTTACAGTGGAACCTTGAGATACGAGTTTAATTCGTTCCGTAACCTTGAGGCGCGGGAAACTATGAGACGCTCGAGTCTCAGTAAACTGGTGGGTCGTGTGCAGCCGGCCGATCCGCGCGATGACTCCTATCTCAACTGTTGCTCATATTTCAAAGCAAAAATCGCTCACTCGATGGCTTGTATCTCAAAAATCTTGTATGTTAGGGCACTCATATCTCGAGGTACCACTGTACTTACTTCTTCCCACCTTCATTCATTTAACAATACTCGGTTAACATGCACTATCAGATTGGACAGAGAGTGGAAGTTAAAAGCAAGGACTCTGGATTAAAAGCATTTGGATTCAAATCCCGTTTCTGCTACTTGCACGTGCTCTGGCCTTGGACCAGATTGTTTTAAAATCTCTCCCTGCCGCAATTGCTTCATTTATACATCGGGGATAATAATAGCCTCCAGTTGACAGGATTATTAGAATGATTAATGTAAGAGAATATATAAAACATTTATAGCACTTCTAGACTCAAGGTAAACATTCGCTGTCTGTTAGCTATAATCACGTGCTTGTGATGGGATCTGAAGAAACCCAGAGGAAGGTCTGGTCCCTCTTGCCCATAAACCTAGAGTCCGTGGGAACGGAAAACACTGATGTGAGAATGAGAATAGACAGGACCGTCCTGTGACAGGTGTCACGATACGGGAGCCACCAGGAGAGGCTTCTAACTTAGACCTGGGAAACCAGAAGAGACTTTGAAAAGAAGCAATGTTCCGGTTGGACCCAAGAAACGAGAAGAAATAACTAGGCAAAAAGAACCAAAAAAAAAAAAAATAGCCTCAAGCCCTAGCTGGTTTGGCTCAGTGGGTAGAGCATCAGCCCGTGGACTGCAGGGTCCCGGGTTTGACTCCTAATCAGGTGTCCTTTCCACATAACATGCTTCCTCCTTAAATTAAAAAAACCGGCACCCAAGGCCATGTGTGTGCAGTCAGCCTCTTGTTTAAAACATAGAAACTGCATTTTGACAAGAAAAAAAAAAGATGAAGAAACCATACTTGTTTTGACTCCTTGGGAAATGTCAATTTTCTCACATTGGCACTGCTTCCCTTGAAGGTGTGAGCTACTCCGGAGTCAAATGATTACATTTCAATTTGCATTCGGATGTCTTGAAATATTTCACGGAGTGTTCCAGAAAGAGTCAAAAACAGTCAAATAATTACATTTCCTCAATTCTGGCTAGGATAGCTGGGGTTGAGCAGTGCCCCTAAGAAACCAGTAGCCTCCTAAAGGAAATAGGAGTTATACTTTATTATTTTATTTTTAAACATATTTTATTGATTTTTTACAGAGAGAAAGGGATAAGGATAGAGAGTTAAAAACATCAATGAGAGAGACATCGATCAGCCACCTCCTGCATGCCCCCTACTGCAACCAGGATACATGCCCTTGACCGGAATTGAACCCAGGACCTTTCAGTCTGCAGACCGATGCTCTATTCACTGAGCCAAACCGGTAGGAGTTATATTTAAAGTGACATACTTGAAAGAATCATTGTCCTATGACGTCCGGGGAAGTAGGTGAGTCTTGCCCTGTTTGCTTCGTGGGGTGAATGTAAGTTGTGGGAGGAGGAGAATAGCAAAGTCATCCCAGGCAGGTGTGTTTGCTATGTCATGGCTTTCCCGCAGGACAGTCTATTAGCCAAGTGGCCAATCAGAGCTGCCCCTGTGTCCGGCTTGCTCTGGCAGTGAGAGTGATCAGAAATAAGTGGGGAGCTGAGACCGGTTTGGCTCAGTGGATAGAGCATCAGCTTGCAGACTGAAAGGTCCCAGGTTCGATTCTGGTCGGGGGCATGTACCTTGCTTGAGGGCACATCTCCACTGTGGGGCGTGCAGGAGGTGGCTGATCGATGTCTCTCTCTCATCGATGTTTCTGACTTTCTATCTCTCTCCCTTCCTCTCTGTAAAATAATCAATAAAATATATTTTTTTTTTAAAAAAGAAATAAGTGGGGAGGGTGTTGGCTTCTTAAGAGTATGTGCTCTCCAGTTCAACAGCCCGAGATCAAAGCCCAGCCCAGCCACTGACTAGCCAGAAATCAAAGCCCAGCCCAGCCACTGACTAGCCAGAAAGACAGAAAGGTGATGTATTTTCTCCCTGCCTCACCTTACCCATCTCTGAAATATGGTGCTCACAGTTATTATCTAGATGAACTGAGATAATGCATTTAACTACTTAGACCAGCTTCTGGAGCATAGGATGCACTCAATAAATGTTATTAGTTCACTTTAAATATATAAACAGCCTGGCTGGTGTGGCTCAATGGTTGAACGTCCAACTATGAACCAGGAGGTCATGGTTCGATTCCCAGTCAGCAAGCTTGATCCCCAGGGCATGCAGGAGGCAGCTGATCAATGATTCTCTCTCATCATTGAAGTTTCTCTCTCTCTCTCTCCCTTCTTTTCTGAAATCAATAAAAATAGTTCTAAAATAATAAAAATACATAAGTATGTAAACACAACCTTAAATTGTGTGGCCGTGAGAGTTGCTACAGCTCAGGTCTTATTTCATTTCATAAAGGAAGAAATCAAGGCCTAGAAAAGTTTAATTTTACATGATTATTAACGCTCAGCGGGGAAGTATGCTGACCGACTCTTATTATAGAACCATTACTAGTTTGCAAGATTTTTCTCCTCCTTATTCTGAATAGGAGTACAGAGTACAGAACAATATTAATACAGGTGTGAAAGTTTTTAGATTGTATGAAAGTTTTCAGAATGCATTGCATTGCTTTTGAAAATCACCATCTGCTATTCGATATAGGCGAATTAAAAAATTAAACGTGTTGTCTTAAATGTATCGTTTTAGACCTCATTGGAAGAGTAATTTCATCAATTTTGTCGTATTGAAGGCCCCAGAGCAAGCTTTTGTGCTACTGAGCCATCTGCCAACTTGACAAGTGAGCCCACTCCGCGCGTGGACCTGTGTTCCTGCAGGTAGGGAACCGCTATGGGGTAAAATGTCACACCGGTGGCACATCTGGGCCACGGGCAACGGCGCCGCCTGGCGATCACTCCAGGGAACGGGTCTTTTGTCAACCCTTTGCCAACGGTTCCTTTGTCCACCCTCTATCGCGGCCAATGGCTTGTGTGTACGTTTGGGTCTGAGCAGCATCTGCGCTGAGGTCTGGCCTCCTCACAGAGCGGACACCAGCCTGTGGCAGCTTTAGCCTGGGGTAAGCAATCCCTGCTGTTGTGTATTTCTCGCTTTATTGCATATTCCTCCCTCCATACGCACCTCCTGGTGTTTACATTGAACTTTTGGCAATTCATCGTGTGTGTCTGGTAATGACGGAGCTGTTAATTTTCCAAGTGGATGTAGTTAGTTATTTATCTTCGAGATCTTCTCACCCTGGTGGAAGTAGAAGAGCTAAACAGAAGAAACTGGTTGAGGAGGGTAGGGAGGGAGGGAAGGCGGGAGGGGGTGAGGGGAAGTTCTTGTTTAAAAAAAGAAGAATCAGGATGACTATAAAAATATGGTAACGATTATATAAGAAACATAACTGTTTTCACAGAATACATAAGTGAGAAGCTTTCTACCTGAACCTAAAATTAGGCTGCTGGGTAAACGTTGCACAACGTGGTCTTATATGTTTGAAAACACTTCTTAAAAAACACTTCTATTGAGGCATAATTGATACTTAAAGAACGATGTATGTTTAATGAGAACAATTTAGTGAGTTGGAAGCTCTTGTTCATAAATCACCAAGATCAAGGTAATAGGCATATCCAATACAGTGGTACCTCGAGATACGAGTTTAATTCGTTCCGTGACCTTGAGGCGTGGGAAACTATGAGACGCTCCAGTCGAGGTAAACTGGTGGGTCGTGTGCAGCCGGCCGATCTGCGCGATGACTCCTATCTCAACTGTTACTCGTATTTCAAAGCAAAAATCGCTCGCTAGATGGCTCGTATCTCAAAAATCTTGTATGTTAGGGCACTCGTATCTCGAGGTACCACTGTACTTTGCTGCTTCCCAACCACCTCAGGATCTTCAGTAGAAGTTCAGATTCTACCTGACCAATGTGGCTAAGTCGTTGAGCATTGAACCAGCAGATCATAGATCAATTCCCGCTCAGGACTCAGTGGGGGTTGTGCAGGAAGCAGCCAATCAATGATTCTCTCCCATCATTGATGTTTCTGTCTCTCTCTCTCTCCCTTCCTCTTTGAAATTAATAAAAATATTTTTTATTTTGTTGGGGTTTGTTTTTTTTTGGATCAATAAAAATATATTTTAAAAAGTTCAAATTCCAAAGCACTATTTTCTATAGCTCCTGGACCAGGAATCTTCATGTATGTTTTAAAATGATTTCCCCCGGTGTTCTTTATATTGCCAGGTTTTCACAGGTTCATAGAACGGTGCTAGAAACCACCAGTTAAAGGTGTTCTTGTGTGTTGGGTGCCTACTGGGGAATTTGTATGTGCATGTGCCTTCACACACACATGTGGGAGAGTCATGGAATAATTCCAAGTTTCCTTCTAACCCTTCCAAAGGAAAACACTCCTATGTCCCTGAGGTTTAAACCATGCGTCCTTTGTAGGGTGACAGAGGGCACAATTGTTGTAGTTTGAGCAGGGGCATGCCTGACTCCACAAAAGCGGGCACATGCCGCTGAGGGTTATTTGGAGATAAGATGGGCCGTTGGGCGCAGCACCTACATACCTCTGGAGACACTGTTGTGTGACCTCCCGTGATTTGTAGGTAATTAAGCATCTGTTTCCATGTTAACTGTCTCTACCAGGGAGACCAGGTGGCTCAAATGCCTCATCGGAGGTCCTCATCTTTCTCCATGTGGCTCCTCTAGCCAAGTCCTCTTACCTCATAGCATCTCCTCTAATAAGACCCGTTCGCATGGAAGTTCCTTTCCTGGGCTCTTCCAGTCATGTTTATAGCACAGAGCTCAGATCTCGTGTCTTCTCTGGTCATCTAAAGCACAGGCCCCTGAAAGAGACAGAGTACCCCATCCATCTTCCTCCGCAGTGTTTCTCACATCTGGCATGGAACACGGTTCAGAGTCACTGCTAAGAATGACTTGTTGGCTGCTTTTTTAAAACGGATCGTACCAGACGGATAATATAT
This sequence comes from Lasiurus borealis, assembly GCA_004026805.1. NCBI lineage: Eukaryota > Metazoa > Chordata > Mammalia > Chiroptera > Vespertilionidae > Lasiurus > Lasiurus borealis. Next base: position 55,576 of record PVJN01005407.1, on the reverse strand, counting down.
TGAAACAGATTCCTTTCTCTTCTGCAAATGATGGAGCTCACAATTATTACTCATTGATCTTGCAAACATAAGGATATGCGGTTGTATTTCCAGTGGGAGGTTGGGTCCAACAGAATAAATTGGAAACCACATATAAAAATGAATCATCTATTTTTTATTGAACACACATTTTCACGTGAAACGTCTTTAATACTTAACATGCCTTCCCGCCAGCTTTGGAAACCAACGTGGTTTATGGATCCAATTAAAAACCTTTCATTGAAAGAGATCTATTTTTAATTTTCATTTTAATCATTTAAATATTTAAAGATGTTGCCTTTGTTCTCCAGACTTCTTTTAATCATATTGGGTATGCCTGCGTAGGCACTTTTGAGAAAATTGACGTTTTGATGAGCCGGATGTCCCAAAAGAATGCATTTCTTCAACCTGGGAAATGCACGGTCTAAGCCTTAGTTTTTTCTTTTGAATTTTGTCGAACGTTGAGTGAGTCCTGTGTTAATAAGCCCGCAAGGAATCCCCGTTATTCCTGGGATAGATAGTGATTAAAAATGGCATGATATTTAACATGTGGTGACATGACAGGGGCTCTTGCTTCATCCCTTGCTTCTGCTCAACCCAACTCCATAGCCTGTCATTCACCACTTTCACACGTGCTTCAACTCATCGGCAAGAATTCTCTTCAAGTACGTTAGGCTCTGTAGATCTAATCTGTAGATTCCATCAGTGGAATCTACCAAGTATCTACCCTTCCAGCCAGATGCGGAATCTAGGTTGACTCTGCAATGGGCCTCAGACAGACTTGGGTACCAAATTTTGCTCTCCCGTTATTTCGTTTCATGACTTGAGCAGTTTAACTAAATTCTTTGAGATTGTATTTCCTCTTCTAAAATAAGGTTTCCGCTGCAGAGTTGATGTGTGTTTCAGGTATAATACATTTCTGGTTCAGAGAAGGTCCTTGGTAAATGGTCACTCTTGAAAAATGTTGCCACTTTTCCATGAGGATGAGATCCTTGAAGTCAGGAGATGCTGTGGAGGCACCTGGAGGAACTTCAATCTATTCTTCGTGTGCGATTTTCTTTGTTTTTTGTTTTCAAATATATTGTATTGATTTTTCACAGAGAGGAAGAGAAAGGGATAGAAAGCCAGAAACATCCATGAGAGAGAGACATTGATCAGCCGCCTCCTGCACGCCCCCTACTGGAGATGTGCCCACAACAAGGATACATGCCTTTGACTGGAATCGAACCTGGGACCTTTCAGTTCCCAGCCCAACGCTCTATCCACTGAGCCAAACTGGTTTCGGCTGTTTTGTTGTTTTTAAGTCTACATGCCCATCTTGTACCTAAGAGCTCATAGCCACCTGCGTGCTTAGAGCACAGATAGATGGGGACTCAGACAGCCTGTGAACAGTGAGATAACTGTACTGTCCCCCTAATGTGGACTCACCTTGACTTCCGAGAAAGAAGACCCCGTGCAAAGAGCCATCCCGGGCCATGGATATTGCTGGGGCCTCTTTCCAGCCCCTAGCTATGCCGGACTGAGCCTCTGCTGTTTGCACACACCCATCAGGCCATCCCTGGGTTTGGGGACGAGGTGGAAATGACTGTGACACATAGGCAGGTGGTGATTTCCAGAGACCTGGGAAAGGTCCTCTGTTACATGTAAGACTAGCCTGTCTCCTCTTCTGTGACTTTCAAAAGAGAGGAGTGCTTTTCTTTCCGAGGTGGAAGGATGCACATTTTCCCATCCCATAGGGAATTTAGCTATCCCATGCCTTTTTTTCCCATGTTAAGCTCACTGTTCTCCTAAGGAGCCAGATGGTTACTCAGAAGACATTTCTTTCTCCCAGCACCATGGGCTGCCTCCCTTCTTGAGCAAAATCACCTTCAATAGTCTCTCATTTTGTAAATTTACCCCATTCAGGGAATGAGCATTTATTAAACGCACACAAAACCTGCCTTTACATTAGGCATCTTCCATACCTGATTTCATTGAAACCAAAATTCTCATGGATAAGGGGCATAAGCTACATTTTTATACAGGAGAAAACATCCACTAGGAGAGTGGTTCTCAACCTGTGGGTCGCAACCCCTTTGGGGGTCGAACGACACTTTCACAGGGGTCGTCTAAGACCATCGGAAAACACAGGTATTTACATTATAATTCATAACAATGGCAAAATTACAGTTATGAAGTATGGTTGGGGGTCACCACAACATGAGGAACTGTATTAAAGGGTCGCGGCATTAGAAAGGTTGAGAACCACTGCACTAGGAAGTTGTGAGAAACATCACCAAGACTAGACAATAAGAGGACAGAATTGAGATTTAAAACCAAATGTGTGGGACTTCAAAGTTCATGTTCGTTACACTGCATAGTGATGCTCTTGGCTTTAAGGGAAAAATTAGATCCTCTGCCTTGTTCCCTCCTCCAGCCCAACATTATAATGATTTATTCTTTCAAAAAGTGGCTAAGGAACCAGAGCCCCTGAAAAAAGAATATGTCTTTATTGTTATGCTTGTTAAGGTGAATTATTGGAGTCATTGATTTTCACCGCATGCCTAGTTTTTATATAATTTGGTTATCAATATCCATGGAAAGTTTGGATGGATAGAATTAAGAAAAATCTCAGAAACAGTGCAGTAGAGTGAGTGAAGTCTTTGGAATTAGATATGGATCCATGCCAGTCATTGGCTGTCTGATTATGAGCAGGTTATGCGATCCTTCTAAGTCTCAAGTTCTTCATATGTCTAATGGGTACAGTGGTAAATATCTTACATGATTATTTTAAGAATTAAGCAAGATACAAAATAGAGTCACAAAATTGGACACATTGAAACATGCATTAAACAATAGACGTTATTAGAACTATCATGATCTTATCAACATAATAGCTTAAGTATGTATGATGTGTATAAAGAAATAATATTCAAATACTATCCAAAATATCCCTATGTCCTATGAAACTGTGACTTGTCTACCACTAAATTTTCAGCCCTTGGCACAGTACTCAGCACCAAAGAGGTACTAAGTAAATATTGGTTGAATGGGCCGAAACCAGTTTGGCTCAGTGGATAGAGCGTTGGCCTGCGTACTGAAAGGTCCCAGGTTCGATTCCAGTCAAGGGCATGTACTTTGGTTGCGGGCACAACCCCAGTAGGGGACGTGCAGGAGGCAGCTGATCGATGTCTCTCTCTCATCAATGTTTCTAACTTTCTGTCCTTCTCCCTTCCTCTCTGTGAAAAATCAATAAAATATATTTTAAAAAATATTGGTTGAATGGAATTAAGGATAAAGCAGTAATTTAAGACATCTAGGTTCATGACCTAGGAATTTATTAGACGGTCAGCAATTTCAAATGTATAAAATCAAACACGGGGCTGGAAGTTCTGTAAGGTGCTTGACATTCCAAGATGGTCCATTAGTAGAAAGTCCTGCAATGAAATGCAGAGGGGATATTTGAGCATTCATTCAGTAGCATTAAAGCCAGGTGAGAGAATTTAGAACGTGAGGTTAAAAGCGATATTCCTTCCTTCGATTAATTACTTAACTGCAAGGAAAAACACGATGACTTTTCAGGAGGAAAGTTGAGGTCACCGACTATGTAACAGAACCAACCATCTGATAAATGTGTATAAAATGCAAAGCGCTGCCGAAAGCAACGACCCGAGGTGCGGAGGGAAGGTATTTCACCTCATTAGGCGTCTCTAATGAGAGGCGGGAGGATAATTGTCTGAGCAGCACAGCTGGACTGTGTGCTTTCCAGACAGATCAGAGCTGGGCTTGGTGACTCATGAATGAATGAAGAGCTGTAGTATCCTCATGTTTATTGTCCTCCAGTTGTGCATGACGCTGCAAAATTTTATTCTGTGTGTACTTTTAATTGTTCTCTCTGCATACGTACATCTCATCTTTTTCTTATTATGTGTTCTTTGAGATCAGGAGCAGTGTGATTCATCTTATATATTCTTCACGCTTTTTAAAAATATATATATATATTATTGATTTTTTACAGAGAGGAAGGGAGAGGGATAGAGAGTTAGAAACATTGATGAGAGAGAAACATCGATCAGCTGCCTCCTGCATGCCTCCCTACTGGGGATGTGCCCGCAACCAAGATACATGCCCTTGATCGGAATCGAACTTTGGACCTTTCAGTCTACAGGCCGATGCTCTATCCACTGAGCCAAACCGGTTTTGGCAGAAGTGAGACTTTCAAGATCGCTCTCTGTCCAGAGATGTCCCCTAGAATCTATATTTGCTGCATTGTTTTGCCTCTGTGTATTTGAAATTTAACTGTGTACCAAGAAAACTTGGCATTGAGAGGACAAATATTTAGTACAGGCATACCTGTAACTCACCTTAGTTACGCTTTGATTCAACTCTAACACAACCTAGTATGCAATTTTGTGAGCCCTGTCCGTTTAGACTAGAATCTACATGTTTAAGCACTTAGATAGAACTATGTGAAGGAAGTGGACATAAAAGAGAAGTATCAAGACAAACCGTCCAGACTACTTGGTTGAAAAAAGGCAACAGAGAAATAAAGAAGAATTGTGGGAAGAGAATGCTTTTTCTTCCATTACTTTTTTTAAAATCATTTTATTATAACTTTCTGCTTAAATCACACGAAGCATTTTCAGAAATGAGCTTGCCATGCAGGTGTCATATCCATCACAGGGCATGCATTCCTTTCCCTGGTACTGTTGACACCATGGCAACAGAGTGCCACTCTCTGGTCTAGACGCTCACTGGGGAACGCACTGCTCTTTTAATACAGTGAATTTCTCTTTTAATACAGTGAATTTCTCCTTTATTATAGCGAATTTCTGTTGAGGACTGGTCCAGTCTCAAGGACACCAATCCTCGCTTTGCCCTGGCAATCTCCGTGTGATAGCAGAATGTTCAGCTGTTGAATATTGCCGCGATTCGTTTCTCTCGTGGCGTACGCCTGGGGAGGGAGGACATTTTTACTAACTCCTCCTCGGGGTGCTATCTGCAAGTGGAAAGGAGAAAGACTCCCGCTGAGCTCTAATGGGAAGGTTTCCCTGTACAGAACTTAGAATAGGGGCTGCATTGTTCTGACTCTGTGTATTTGAAATTTAACCGTGTACCAACAGAACTTGGCAATGAGAGGGAAAATGTTTAGTACAGGCATACCGGTAACTCACTTTAGTTAACTCACTTTATTTCTAGCCCACAGGGGCAAGATGTCTTTAAAGACAAGAATCAGGGGGTGTGGGGGGGAAGCAGACGCAGAGGCAAAGAAGCAATGAACAGACTGTCGTGCTACAGCGGGAAGGCAGGGGAGATTGGAGGGGAGGGGCCTGTAGGAGATCAACTGAAGGACTTGTATGCATGTGTGTGTGGGGATAGCCAGTGAATACAGGGCAATTGGGGGGTGGGGAGGGAGATGGATGAGGGCATGTACTGGGGGGTGGGGAGGGCAATAGGGAAAAATAAATTAATAAATTAATTAAAAATAAAAAGAATAGGGGCTGTGGCAACTAAATGATTCAGCCTGAGGCACTGATGCTTTTGGAGCTGGGGGTCCCCCTGGGATAAGTCTGATCCTGCCCTCCCAGAGTGTCCCCCTCTGAACAACCTCTGTGTGTTCCTCTGGCACGGCCTCAAGCTGAATGCGCATCCAGGAAAAAGCCAAGATGTGGGGGTTCATGGACATCTGGGTGCTTGTTTCTGCGTGACGGGTGGAATAATACTCTCCAAGACCTGTTCGCTGAAATCTTTTTTAATGCTCATCCTCTGCTGGGTCGAGAGTCGGGTCTAAATTGTCCAAGTTAACATCTGGTAGAATCTTGTTCGAAACGTCACTTCTCATCACAGAGGAGCCCCGAAAGCAACTCACACATTGCTTAAGTGGCTCTCTTTCCTGGAAGCTTCTAGAAGTAGGACCTTCTACTTTGGACTAGCCGGCTCTGCTGTCCAGGCCATTCCCTGCGACAGGTAAAGCTTCCTGCCAGCATGAAGGCACAAATCTTTATTAACGTCACTGTGCTTTGTTTTTCCCGTGTCCAATGTTCTGTCTGGCAGCCCAGATTTCTTCTAATCAAGTTTGTTTCGTTTTCAGGAAGAGTAATCTCCTTCAAACACCCCAAATTGTAAAAATAAGTGAATTATCCCCACACAGCAGTTGTCAGAAACCACAGCACTTTCAGAGACCAGCTCCTTTACCTCAGGGGCCCATGCTTTCTGATTCTAAGAGCATCTCCGTGAACTGATTTCATTCTCTCCTTACTACCGCCTCGTGTCCTCTCCTCACTCCGATATTTTGCTTCCCACAACTTCCTGCAAATGGCTTGTCTTCATCCTGACTTTCCTCTGGCATCCTTTTTGCTTCTGACTCCAAACACCAGCTAAAGAAGTGGCTCTCAACCTGTGGGTCGTGACCCCTTTGGGGGTCGAATGACCCTTTTACAGGGGTTGCCTAAGACTATTGGAAAACAACTATTTCCCATGGTCTTAGGAACTAACACACCGCTCCTTGGTTAAGCAAAATGTAGCAATGTAGTTTTCTGTTGTTAGATGAAGACTGTTGCCCATGCTACACTATGATTCAAGACAAAATTTCATTTATTTGTAATTAGAAATAAATATTTCGCAATATATAATTACATATTGTTTTTGTGATTAATCCCTATGCTTTAATTATGTTTGATTTGTAACAATGAAAATACATCTTGCATATCAGATATTTACATTACAGTTCATAACAGTAGCAAAATTACAGTGATGAAGTAGCAATGGAAATAATTTTATGGTTGGGGGTCACCACCACATGAGGAGCTGTCTTACAGGGTCGCGGCATTAGGAAGGTTGAGAATCACTGAGCTAAAGGCTTTTCAACAATTCCATGGGGTAAATTTCTGACCCATGTCTGGTTGTCGTGCCAGTCTTCATGTTTCTAAGTAGGTGATGGAATTTCCATCTTTGAGTTGGGTCTTCATTCTGATTCAATCAGTCATGGTTGGGTAGTGGAGCAAAGGTCTGTGATACTACCTATGTCCAATCAGTCCGTCTTTTTCACTTGGCAGGATGTGGGTGGCCAGTTCCCTTAGCAGGACGAATTCATAGTCAGCACAGTAAGTCATTCAGACAGACTTGATGCTGTCGAAACGGGTTTGGCTCAGTGGATAGAGCATCGGCCTACAGACTGAAAGGTCCTGGGTTCAATTCTGGTCAAGGGCATGTATCCTGGTTGCGGGCACATCCCCAGTAGGGGGCGTGCAGGAGGCGGCTGATCAATGTCTCTCTCTCATCGATGTTTCTAACTATCTGTCCCTCTCCCTTTCTCTCTGTAAAAAAACAATAAAATATATTTTAAAAAAAGACAGACTTGAAATACTCACTGTTGTCAATCTGGCCTCTTGAGTGTTAGTTCTTCTTCCATAAGCAAGGTAGTGACAATATGTCAGGATGTCTTTAAGAATTACAGATATTGCCGAGACCGGTTTGGCTCAGTGGATAGAGCGTCGGCCTTTGGACTGAAAGGTCCCAGGTTCGATTCCGGTCGGGGGCATGTACCTTGGTTTCGGGTACAACTCCAGTGGGGGGCGTGCAGGAGGTGGCTGGTGGATGTCTCTCTCATCGATGTTTCTGACTTTCTCTCCCTCTCCCTTCCTCTCTGTAAAAAACCAATAAAAAAATATATATATATATAAAGAAATCCATCTTCTTATTAAAAAAAAAGAATTACAGATATGAATGAATAATACAATGTTTTCCATTTTTAAACCAGGATCCTATGATTAGTTACTACAGTAGCATAATTAATAATAATAACTGAATAATTTAGTAGTAATAGTTGTAGTGATAACTAGTGTTTTAGTAGTAATAGTTGTGGTATCAGTAATAGGAACAGAAGAAATAGGTGGAAAGTAGTTAGTGGTAGAGTTCAGGCTAGCAGAAAAAGTCTGCCTTGGCTGACTCCATGCCTCCACGACCCGGTGAGAAGTCTCATTCTTGAGACTAGGTCTGCAGGAAAACAAAAATAAAATTAGCAGGATCCGGAGGGACAGAGAATTGATTTATGAGTCCGGGCATGGCCTGGCTGCAGGCCGGCTGGGTGTTGGAGATGAAACAATGTCATTAGAATTCTGTGGAGACCTTGCATCTCTGGGCTGTACCTCCCCATAAGTTGATTTTATTCTCGAATAGACCTTCCTGATACAGTGGGACAGATGTCTGTTGACATAAATCGACTTTTGTTGTGTCTTTTGAGCTATCAATCCTAGAGGAACAGGGCATGTCTTTGAGGTACCAACCCAGTAAAACACCCATGAAGACTTTGGTCTGGATGCTAGAGCCTTCTCTGTATAAGTCACCTTGGCCAGGTATAGGGGTGGTGTTGGGTACTCTGGCCTGATCTGGATCCCTCTCCAGGTCTAAAAGTGGGTGGCAGGGGGACGTTTAGTTCCACCTTAATACAACGTAGTTAACATGTAAATGAGTTAGAGCTTTAATAGCAAGAGACACATAGGAACAAAAAAAGAAGCAAATTATCTACCGCACAGTCCTTACAAGTTGATTGTTGGTTGTTGGTTGCACGGCTAATGAGATTATAAATTCAAATTACTGATTGAAGTGGCTGACTCACAAATAGTATGCAATTAATAGTCATCCCTCCCCTCTTTTTCCTATTGCATCTTCCATTCTTATTTGGTGTTTGGCTCCAACTCCATTTAAAAAACAATCTGTTCCCCCTGGTATAAATTAGATGACGGCGTGGGATTGATTTCAAATATCAGATAAACTGTGCATTGAATTCTTAAAAGATTCTTTTTCAACTCTAGAACTCGGTGATTTGAGGCTTTGTTGTAAATGGCAGACACAGTGATCCATGTTTAAGGATATATTCCTAAATCTCAAAGTCACCTCCAGCTTCTCTTTCTCCCTGGTATCTCCCCCTCAATCAAACTTTTTGGATTTTTATGTTTCTGCCCCTGTCCTACACCATTTATGTATTCCCTCTACCCATCCCTAGGACTAACACCTAAGTCCAGGCTCTCATTTCTTTTCTTTTTTTTTAATTAAGGTAAACATTTACATAACTTAAAATTAATGACTTTCAGGTATACGATTCAGTAGAACTCCGTAGAGTCACAATGCTGTACAACTACCTTCTCCATCTATCTTTTTTTTAAAAAAATATATTTTATTGATTTTTTACAGAGAGGAAGTGAGAGGGATAGAAAGTCAGAAACATCGATGAGAGAGAGACATCGATCAGCTGCCTCCTGCACGCCCCCTACTGGGGATGTGCCTGCAACCAAGGTACATGCCCTCGACCGGAATTGAACCTGGGAACTTTCGGTCCTCAGGCCGACGCTCTATCCACTGAGTCAAACTGGTCTCGGCCACCTCCATCTTATCTTAAACACATTTTCCTCGCCCCCAAAATGGAACTCCATGCTCATAAGCAGCTACTCCACATTTCTTCTTCCCCCTGACCTCAGGAAATTACTATTCTGCCATCCGTCTCTCTGGGTTTATTTGTTCTGGATATTTCAAATAAATGGAATTATACACTCTGTGACCTTGTGTATTGGGCTTCTTTCACGTAGCATGATGTTTTCAGGGTTTACTCTTACTGTTTTATTCTTTCTCATGGCTGAATTCTGTGGCTGCACCACTCTTAGTTTATCCACTCATCAGTCGATGGGCATTTGGAAGGCTCTCGCTTTTTCACCTTCACCTTGACTGTAGCCGGAGTCTCCCGCTGGGCTGCTGCATTGCTCAACTACAGAAAGCAATGGCCACTTTGTATTCTGTGTGAATAGTGCCCCCTGGAGTTTAGCCACACAGGGATTCTGCTCTGAACCAGAAGCTTTCTCATACCTTATCTCACACGCATACTGATAATACTGGCTGTTTATTTCCCCCAAAGACTCTCTTTGATCATACTATCCTCTATTTAAAATCCTTTGATAGCCAAAACCAGTTTGGCTCGGTGGATAGAGCATCGGTCTGTGGACTGAAAGGTCCCAGGTTCGATTCTGGTCAAGGGCATGTACCTTGGTTGCAGGCACATCCTTAGTCGGGGGCGTGCAGGAGGCAGCTGATTGATGTCTCTCATCAATGTTTCTAACTCTCTACCCCTCTCCCTTCCTCTCTGTAAAAAAATCAATAAAATATATTAAAAAATCCTTTGATAGTCCCCTTTTACTTATAAAATTACATAATAATAATAGGTATAGTATATTAAATTCTAGAGAGGAAGGGAGAGGGAGAGAGGGATAGAAACATCAATGATGAGAGAGAATCATCGATTGGCTGCCTCCAGCCTGTCCCCCACTGGGGATCGAGCCTGCAACCCAGGCATGTGCCCTTGGCTGAAATAAAATCTGGAACCTTTCAGTCCGCAGGCCAGTACTCTACCCACTGAGCCAACCAGCTAGGGCCTTAAAACTGTTTTTAAACTGTTTTTATTAAAGTGTAATTGACACACTGGCATTTAAAGTCAGCATTTTGACACATTTTGACATATCATACATACATGAAGACACAGTCATGAAGATAATGAGATTTCCACCCCCCCTGAATATTTGCTGTACCCCGCTATAAAAGGTGCCTCCCACCTTTTCTTTCTCAGGCAAACAGTAAGTGGCTATCCCAACAGATTAGTTTGAATTTTCCAGAATTTTATAAAAATAAGACTGAACTCACTCTTTATTCTGGCTTTTCCCCTCAGATTTTTCCCTCATTATTTTAAGATTCAACCATGCTGTTATGTGTACCAATAGCCGGCTCTTTTTATTTACTGCTGAGTGGTATTGCATTTTCTGGATGTGCCGCTGTTTGTTTATGTATTCAAGCGTTGAGGGCTATGGGGACTGTTTCTAGTTTAGGCTATTATGAATAAAGCTGCTATGAATTTTTATGTATAAGTCTTTGTATAGATACACGCTTTCCTTTCTTGGGGGTAAATTCCTAGGAATGCAAAGTCTAGACCATATGGTAGTGGTATATTTAATTTTTAAGAAGCTGTTATACTGTTTTCCAAGCTGATGTTACTTTTTGTATGTTTCTGCCATCAGTGCATGAGAACTGCATGTCCGCCATACCAAAATGTACTGTGTTCAGCCTTTAATCTCAGCCCTTCTGGCACGTTCTAATAAAATCTCATTGTGGTCTTAATTTGCATATCTCCCAAATGAATGAAGTTGGTTATCTGTCACCGTGTTTATTTTTCCATTCATATGTCTTCTTTAGCAAAAACGTCTATTCAGATTTCTCCCGCTTCTTCAGTTGGGCTGTTTGATTTATTATTTACTAAATTTTGAATGTTCTTTATATATTTTGGGTACAAATCGTTTATCAAGTATGCGCTCTGCAAATATTTTCTTCCTGCCAGGGGCCTGCCCACTAATCTTCTTAATGATGTCTCCTCTAGAGCAGGAGAGTTTGTTCTCTGATTCTAAGCTGTTCTCATTGCTTTATGGCCCCTTTCCAGCAGCCCAATGCTTCATGTTGATGTTGGGCTGTTGGTCTTTCAGGCAAGAAAGTGAATCCCCCTTATGTGGGCCCGTGTTGGTCAGGCGGAGTTCTCAATCACAAGACTGCCGAGGCTAGAGATCAGGTCTTTTGCTACCTAGTCCTCTCCCATATGTAGTAAATCATCTTGTACATGGTAAACGTTCAAGATAAATGTTTGTTGAGTAGTTAGAAATTGCTTAAAAAGTGAACACTAAACTAAATCTCCTCTCTCTATTTGTTTTTTAAAAAATATATTTTATTGATTTTTTTACAGAGAGGAAAGGAGAGAGATAGAAAGTCAGAAACATCGATGAGAGAGAGACATCGATCAGCCGCCTCCTGCACGCCCCACAGTGGAGATGTGCCCGCAAGCAAGGTACATGCCCCCGACCGGAATCGAACCTGGGACCTTTCAGTCCACAAGCCGACGCTCTATCCACTGAGCCAAACCGGTCTCGGCTCTCCATTCGTTTTTATATTGATACAGCTCAGAAGAGAGCTGCATCTACTGGTGTATCAGCTCTCTCCTGCAAGGAGAGCGCAGTGGAATGAACATTCAGTTTAGTTCAAAGCCCAGAGTAACTGGAATTTAGTTGATGGAGGCTTTGATGATTACTTTTGAGGCAGATTATTGCAATTACAGAGCATTTTATTTTGAATTTTATAATTAATGTTTTACTGCATAAAAATGGGTGACAAACATAGCCTTCATGGAAGTTTATGTTGCTGGTGATAAAATGTGACACCTGAATAAATCTAGGTTACTTTGAATTTTCTTTTGTCTGTAGTTTTCTTCTACCAATTGAATAACTCTTCAGATCGAGAAATACAAGAAGAGTCTTAAGCGTTTAAGTTTTGAAAATGTGTAGTTTCAACCACAGGGTCCTATTTCCTGAGTTGCATTAGTTTGTTGTCATGTGGCAGATATTTAAGATCTTAAATCAAACCAGTCTTTTTTTGTTTGTATGATTGGGATTAAGAACAGAAGCTTTAACTTTGATTTTAAAGTTTTGATTTATAATTAGTCCCAATAGCATTTAAAGAGTAAGATTTTTTGCTCTTTGAAATTTTCAGAAATGTTAAACACTTTGAAGTATTTACTTAATTCACTTTCACAGATCTCTACTTTCTATTGGTTTGTTCTGTAATTCTTTTTAAAAATATATATTTTTATTAGTTTCAGAGAGAAAGATGGGGGGGAGAGAGAGAGATCAATGATGAGAGAGAATCACTGATCAGCTGCCTCCTGCACACCCCACACTGGAGGTCCGGCCTGCAAACCCAATATGTGCCCTGACCAGGAATCGAACCGTGACCTCTTGATTTATAGATCAACGCTCACCCACTGAGCATGCTGGCTGGGCTGTTCTGTGGTTCTTATTTAAGATCCTAAAGAGCACATTCTAAATCTGATTATGAGTATTTTTTATTATTACTACTATTATTAAATATTAATGGAAGACAGTAGGAAATCTTACCTCTAATTTAATTTAATTTTTTATAATTTATTTTGGAGGAAATGAAGTGGAGCCTGGGATGGACTTAACCAGCGTTGGGAAAATACCAGAAGTTCAAAATCCAGGCATGAAATTAAATTATGTCAGTCAATGGAAACTAGCAAATGACTTGGCATATTCTTTTGCTTGTAAGTTAATATTTATTTGATGAATAGTACCTAGATATTTAGAGTTAGCCAAGTGTAAAAAAAACTTCTACTTTTGCCTTTTAAAGCTTATGGCTTGGTTTAGATGTGGTTAAATTAGGATAAAATGTGTGTTTCAGCCCTAGCTGATTTGGTTCATTGGGCAGAGTGCCAGCCTGTGGACTGAAGGGCCCCGGGTTATTCTGGTCAAGGGCATGTACCTCGGTTGCAGGCTCCTAGCCCTGGTCCAGGGCATGCAGGAGGCAACCAATCTATGCGTCTCGCTCACATCAGTGTTTCTTTTTGTCTCTTTCTCTCCTTCCCACTCTTCTAAAAATCAACGGAAAAAATATCCTCCAATGAGAATTTTTTTTTAAAAAAAAGTGTGTTTCAGAGTTTTGGGTAAACTTCCTAAGACTTAGGGGATGTTTCCTAAGAGGCAGAGAGAATAGAGAGAGTTGAGATCTTTTATTATATCTAACTCACTCCTCCCCCAGCCCCCAAATTAAGAACTATTGATTTAAGGGTAAGAAAGACATGAAACATAAATAACAATGACCCTAAGTTATAAGTTCTTTGAGGGGGCTAGGTACAGAACACGCTGAACATCAATCAAAATATAATAGTCATGCCAAGACTGGTTTGGCTCAGTGGATAGAGCATCGGCTTGCGGACTGAAAGGTCCCAGGTTCGATTCCGGTCCGGGGCATGTACCTTGCTTGCGGACACATTTCCACTGTGGGGCGTGCAGGAAGCGGCTGATCGATGTCTCTCTCTCATCGATGTTTCCAACTTTCTATCTCTCTCCCTTCCTCTCTGTAAAAAATCAATAAAATATATTTAAAAAAATATATATAATAGTCATAAATATCTATGCATCCAACATGGGAGAACCCAAATATATCAAGCAAACTTCAACAGAACCGAAAAGAAAAACAGACAACATTGCAATAATAGTGAACTAACAACAATGGATAGATCATCTGAACAGGAAACAGCAGACTTGACTAACATTATAGACCGAATGAACCTAATAAACAGAGAGCATTTTCTCCAACACCAGCAGAACACATGTTCTTACCAAATATATATGTAACATTCCCCAGTAGATCATACGTTAGGTCACAAAAAAGTCTTAACAGATTTTTAAAAAGACTAAAAATAACAGCCACTATTTTCCCCAACCACTATGGTATGAAGTTAGAAAACAGTAACAAGTGGAAGTGTGGAAAATTCACAGGTATGTAGATATTAAACATGCTCCTGAACAACCAATGGGTTAAAGAAGAAATCAAAATAGAAATAAAAATTGTCTTGAGACTGAAATGGAAATGCAACATACCAAAAGGTATGGGAAGCGGCAAAAGCAGTGTTGAAAGAGAAGTTGATAGTGATACATGCCTATATTAAAAAATAGAAAGATCTCTCAAGTGAAAAACCCAACTTTCTAACTCAAGAAATTAGAAAAGAAGAACAAAGTTAAGAGAAGAAAGAAAAGAATGAAAAGTGGAGCAGAAATAAATAAAATGGAGACTAGGAAAAAAATAGAAAAGGTTTTCAAAATGAGAGTTGGTTATTTGAGAAGATGCAAATTGTAAGCACAAGGAGATATGACCTCATACTTTCAGAATGGCTATATGGCTGTTATAACAAAGACTAGAGATGATAAGTGTTGGCAAGGATGTGGATAAAACAGAACCCTGGTGTACTGTGTTGCTGTGTGGGTTTTTATTTTAAAGTAAATTGGTATGGTAATTGAAGAAAAAGGTGTGGAGATTCCTCAAAAAATTAAAAATAAAACTATCAGATGATCCAGTAGTCCACTCGTGAGTAGATATACAGAGAAATGAAAACAGGATCTCATAGAGATATCTACATTCCCATGTTCATTGCTACCTTATTCAGCCTTAAGCAAGAAACAAATCCTGCCATTTGCAAAAACGTAGATGGACTTAGAGGCCAGAAATCAGACATGGAAAAATAATTACTGAAAGATCTCACTTATGTAAATCTCAGCTTCACAACTTCATAATACAACATCTACTCACTACCCGCAGTCTAGTTTCCTTCCATCACTATATGTTTGGCCCGATGACACATAATAGATTCTCAATAAATATTTAACCATCCTCATTATGGCAGCACATATACTAACATTGGAATGACACAGAGAAGGTTAGCATAGTCCCCGAGTCAGGAAAACACGCAAATTCGTGAACTGTCCCATACTTTTAGAGTTAAATGTTATGTGAGGCGATGAAGGTATTGACTCTGTGGTAAACATGTCTCAGGATACACGTGTATCAAATCATCATTCACCTTAAACTTATGCACTATTGTCAATGATATCTCAATGGAGCTGAATGGGAGAGGAAAATGAACCCCTCCAATAAATAAATAAACATGGAAATTGAAAAAAAATTAAGTTCAGAATTTGCCATAGGTCAAAAAATTATGCACGTTAAAGTGTTTGTGTACCCTTGTGTATACTTGTTCAACGCAATGAAATGTAATTTGTAAAAATTGAAAGAATAGACCCAACTGGGTCTATATTTCTGTGTTTATATTACAAACACTCAACTGGAAAATATATGGGTGTTCATTATCAGCACTTGATTAAATAAATGATACTACTGCTATTCAACGAAATAATCCACAAGCATTAAAAGACTGTTGTAAACATAAGGTTGACCTTTAAAAAGTTGAAGATGTATAAAATGAAAAATGCAAATCGTAGGATTTATGCAACCATGTTTATAATTTGGTATTTTATACAAATGTCTGGACAGTGACTACTTCCAGTGGGATTGAGAGTGGATGCAGGGAGAACGGACTGTGTTTACTTCATACCATTCTCTTATATTTGATTATTTTTATAACAAGCACATATTATTTCTGTAATAACCATTTTAAAACTCCATTTTCCTCTAAGAGAAAAACGATGCAAGTTCCCTTGGCATTTTTCTGCATTCTGAAAACCAAGTGTAGAAAGAGGCTGAGAGATCTCTTTAATACCCTGCCCAAGTGAGTACAGATTTTATTGGCGACAGAAGCAATATAAATATTGATCAGCAAAACTCAGAGTCATCTGATGGGGAAAAAAGACTATCTTATGTATGACTCACATTGCATTGTCTAAAGCATAAAATAAAAATGCAGGCCTCCCTTTGTAACCCGCAAAGAAATAAAAAGCTACGGGACTGTATCTTTATTGTGTTTTTGAAAAAGTGGTATTGCAGTGGGAAATCAGAGACTACGGTACAGCAGCAGTTTAATTTAGTTCCTTTAAAATAGTAATAAAGTTGGCTGGGAAACTTGGTAGATGTTTTCAAGGATAAATCTCATGGAATTTTACTGACAGATGGATGTAGATGTGATTCACTCAAAATGAGAAATGAGCTTTTCCCGTGTATACGGTATTTTTTTCTGTTTACAATTATTGAAACAGACTTTATGAATATCTGCTCTCTTCAATTGAAAAGAATTGTTTTGGGTTTAAGTATAGCTAATTCAAATTTTTGAAGGTGCTTTTTAAAATAATGTAGTGGGTAACCTTAGTTAATAACTTCATATAAATGACAGGTGTATTTGATAATATGGCTGTATACTGCATGGCGTATTCACCACCGGAAGTCTAGTCTCCGACATCACCATATATTTGATCCTAATCACCCTTTTCATTCTGCCCCCACCTCCCTTTCCTGATGGTGACTATCATTCTGTTTTGTTGGTTGCCTTTTGTTTTATATCCTACATATGAGTGGAATCAAAGGATTCTTGTCCTTTGTCATCTGACTTATTTCACTTAGCGTGATAGTCTCAAGATTCATCCGTGTTGTTACAAATAACAATAGTTAATCTTCTCTTATGGCTGAGTACGATTCCATGGTATACCGTATACATATCACATCTTCTTTAACCAATCATCACTGAAGGACACTTAGGTTGCTTTCATATCTTGGCTATGGTGAATAATGCTGTAATGAACATAGGGGTATAGGGGTGCATATATCTTTATGAATAAGTGTTCTCAAATTTTTGGGAACACAATTTTTTTTGAGGAACTTCCATCCTGTTTCCATGGTGGCTGTGCCAATTCACATTCCCACCATCGGGAATGAGAGTTCTTTTTTCTCCACATCCTCACCACCACTTGTTATTTCTTGTCTTATTGATAATATCCTTTTTTAAAAATATATATTTTATTGATTTTTTACAGAGAGGAAGGGAGAGAGAAAGTCAGAAACATCGATGAAAGAGAGACATCAACCAGCCGCCTCCTGCATGCCCCACAGTGGAGATGTGCCTGCAAGCAAGGTACATGCCCCCAACCGAAATTGAACCTGGGATCTTTCAGTCCATAAGCCGACACTCTATCCACTGAGCCAAATGGGTCTTGGCATATCGATAATATCCTTTTAACAGGTATGTGTTGGTACTCCATTGTGGTTTTGCATTAATTTGTATTTCCCTTATAACTAGTGATATTGGGCATCTGTAAGCTGTTGTGAAGGAAATTTGACTCGATGCTCTTCGTACCTACATACCATGAATTCTCATGAATTCTCATGGTACCTACATTCTCATGAATTCTAATTTACCACAACGCTGAAGAGATTTAGTTTTCTCAAATTTCATTGGAACAGATGAAGGTTCTTTTTAAGGATCAAATGAAAAGATCATGGTAAATGATTTTAGAAAATTAGGATTGAGTTTGAGTTTTTATTATTTTAACAAGATCAAAAATGAATCATGTTGCTTATTGGCTGTGTTTATCTGCCTTCTTTCTTGAGGTCCATGTAGATTTGAGATATAAAGACACATAAATGAATCCTGCCATTTACCCATCATTGCCTATTGCTACCATCAGCATTCCACTTCTCAGGTCCTGGCCACATTGAATAGTACACACACTAATCTATATATATAAAAGCCTAAGCGACTGTTATGACCGGTCGGCTGAATGACTGGTTGACCGGTCACTATGACGATGCACTGACCATCAGGGGGCAGATGCTCAATACAGGAGTTGCCCCCTGGTGGTCAGTGCACTCCCATAGCCAACCTCCTGTGGCCGGCCAATATCCTGTGGTCCCTCCCTGCAGCTGGCTTGTCTCTATCAGTCCCAGTCGCCAGCCAGGCCGAAGGACCCCACCCAGGTCTGAATTTGTGCACTGGGCCTCCAGTAAAAAGTACAGTGGTACCTCGAGATACAAGTTTAATTCGTTCCGTAACCTTGAGGCGTGGGAAACTATGAGACGCTCGAGTCGAGGTAAACTGGTGGGTCGTGTGCAGCCAGCCAATCCATGCCATGACTCCTATCTCAAATGTTGCTCGTATTTCAAAGCAAAAATTGCTCACTCCACAGCTCGTATCTCAAAAATCTCGTATGTTAGGGCACTCGTATCTTGAGTTACCACTGTATAATCATCTGGCCAGTATGGCTCAGTTAATTGGAGCATAGCTTCCTATGTCAAACACTTTGATTGTTCTTTTTGAGCTACCAACCCTTCACTTCACCTCCCTGCTTTTCCCCACAGCCCTGTTCAATACTGCACTGCTTTAGGCATCCTTTGACCTATTTTATGGTTATGGCTGTCTCTAGTGGTTCCATTAAAGATGTGGTTTACAGCTTTCTGTTCATTCTTCTTGTTGATTTATGAGAGGTGAGGGAAAAGGCTGATTTCACACTAATATTTTTCAAACCTATCCTCATTCTCACTCTCCTCTGTGCTCTCTTCTATTGCTGGCTGCTGCTGCTTGTTCTCCTTGGTTAGATTTTCTCTTCTTTTTCTAAAAACTTCTTACTATCAAATGGCACACAATTCAGCTCTTAGAACTCCTCTTCTCCATCTGTGTTCATACCCAGTGCCAAGAACTTGTATTTGCCGACAACTCTCAGATTTGTATCTGTATTTCTAAAGTCTCTACTGAGCCCCAGATTCATATGCCATCTGCCTACAAACACTGTCGCTTAGGTATCTACCAGGCATCTCTAATTTACATTATCCAGAGCTATGCTTTTATTATTATTATTATTATTATTATTCCCTTAGACTTACAGCACCATCATTTTTACTCAGTTGCTCAGGGATTTTCCTTAATTTTTTTCTCATTTTCTTCCACTCTAATAGCACTTTCAATGGTATCAGACAATTCCATCTGTTCTATCTTCAACACACCTCCAGAATCCTACCCCTTCTCACTGTTTCTACATGCAACCTTAGTCTAATCCGCCACAAATTCTCCAATTAAATTTCCTCTTTCATTCTGCTTTACTGGTTTGTTTTCCATGTAGCAACCATCATTAACTCTGTCAAATCACATGATATATATTTTTTTGCTTCAATAGCTTCCCATCACACTTAAAAATACAATGGTACCTCGAGATATGAGTGCCCTAACATATGAGATTTTTGAGATATGAGCCGTCGAGCGAGCGATTTTTGCTTTGAAATACAAGCAACATTTGAGATAGGAGTAATCATGAGGATCGGCCGGCTGCACACGACCCACCAGTTTACCGCAACTCGAGCGTCTCATAGTTTCCCAAGCCTCAAGGTTATGGAACGAATTAAACTCGTATCTCGAGGTACCACTGTCAATCCAAGCCACTCACCTACCAGGTTCTGCAGTCATGATCTGTCATCTACTCATTAGGGTCACCTTCTGCTACCTTCTCCCCCACCTCTTCTGCTCCAGCCATGCTGGTCTCCTTGCTGATCCTCAAGGAAGCACACATGCTCCTGCCTCAGGCCCTTTGCACCTGCTGTTCCTTTGGCCTGGAATACTCTTCCCCTAACATTTGCCTGGCTCTTTCTCTCTCTTCAGTCAAGGTCAAATTTCTCCTTCTTAGATGAGCCTTCCCTGTCCAACCTACATAAATCTGCCACTCTCAACTTACTTTACTTTTATAGCATGTGTTTCTTATGTGCTTTACCCTCACTAATGTGGACTCAAAGAGGGCAGGAACTTGGTCTTTTTTGCTCTCTGATATGCCCCTCTCACCCAGTTCCTGACGCAAGCAGGATTTCAGTACAAGTATAATGAATCAACAAATGAATAAATAAATAGGTAGGCCTCATGTTTATTGTGGTAAAATAGTGTTCAGGTCTCTAACTTGTTGTTTCGTTCTGGTAAAAAGTAGACCACCTGGACAAAAAGTCTGTTTTTAAAGTGCTAAGCCATTTGGCGGGGAGTGTAGGACATCAGCAGTCACCTTTTTTCTTGTCATTGATTTTCTTAGGAGAGGAAACTTGTCAGCTGAAATTTGAAGGGTGAGTAAGAGTTTGCTAAGTGTGCACTGGACATGTTGGAATGGAAATGAGGATGCAGTTATAATAAACAATAACATTTTGGGGCATCACTATGCTGCAGGGACTCTTCAAAAAATGATGTATGTATTTGCTCCTTGAGTCCTTACAACATACCAGGGAGGCATCTGTTTCACTTGGTTATCCTTTCATAGATTGGGGTCCCGAAGGTCCCCAAGATCACCCAGCTAGAAAGGGGGCTTCCAACCCTGGTGGTCGCCTCAGAGCCCACACACTATTCTATGTCTCTCTTCTGCCCTTTCAGGGAGAAAGATATTCTATGCAGACAAGGACCTGAAGGAAGGGGTGGTGGTTTGGGGTGACAGTGAGTTTTATCACGAAATAAATTAGACTGAGAACAAAAAAAAAATCTGTATTTTAGATTAGTGTGATTCCTAATACTCTACGCTGCCTTCAGCATAGAAACCAATATTTAAAAATCAATCAAAGAAAGACTCGGGCCAATAATGATTATATGAGCGATGTGATTGATGTTATTTACTCCAGCTAGATTAAAATTTTCCCTGAGAAAAGAAATCTATAAAGGCAACAGGAGCCATTATATAAAGCTATATATAAAGCCTTTCAGAGAGTAAAATGGAGGTCATAAATTATTTCTGTCTCTCTGGAGAGGGGAGCCTCTTTCTTGCCCGTTTCGCGTGCTGAGAAAAGAATAGAATTATGGGAATCATTATATCAGATTAAACTCATCTGGTTCCAGCTTTCAATGCCCCTCCCAGTCCCCTTCCAGGGGCCACTAAACCAGGCCTAAATTGAAGATATCTGGGGGATGGAAAGAACCATGGACTCACCTGGCATCAGTCACCAAGTGTCTTCCTAGGGTCACAATTGTCTAGTTGTTGCAACCACTCCACTTGTAACTCCCACCCTAATGGTCCATCCACTTCCAAACCATCATTCCCAAGCTTTTCTGTAATGATCACACCGACCCTACAGCATATGGGTAACGTGCCCATCTTAAAGAGAGAAAAACTGAGAGACTACCTGCCACTGCCCAATCACTGACCCATACCTTCCAACACATCTTGGTAAGAAGTAGTTTAGCAAATGGAGGAAGCACTT
Organism: Lasiurus borealis; assembly: GCA_004026805.1. NCBI lineage: Eukaryota > Metazoa > Chordata > Mammalia > Chiroptera > Vespertilionidae > Lasiurus > Lasiurus borealis. The sequence goes on along the minus strand of PVJN01005407.1, from coordinate 34,045 downwards.
ATCTGCTTTATGTGTTTCTGCATTTTTCCTCCTTTTTTACAAGGACTCCATGAATTCACCCAGCTTGATTCATCTCTTCCCAAGAGGGCAGAGAAGGTAACTGCAGAATGAGTGCTTATAGTGGGAGAGCAGGGGAAGGGGGACACCAGGGTACAGAGGTTCCTTTGGTTTCACCAGCACACTCCAGTAGGTCCTCAGCTCCTCTAATTCAACACCCAAGAGTTGATCTGGCTTGAGGACTGACACCCTCATAAACCTTGTAAGAGAGTAATATGTAAGGCCAAAATGACCATCTAGGGACATCTTAAAAAATAAGGTTCTCTGTAGTAGAAGAATTAAAAAAAAAAAAAAGTTTGGTCCTGGCCTAAATAAAATTTCCAAGCAATCAAGTGACATAGGAAGTCAAAGAAAAATCAGATGGTTGCTTGGTATGAATGAAACTCAGTCTCTCATTCAGCAGATAGTTAGTGAGAGACTCCTACTTGACATGGACTACCTTCTACTCTAAAGTCACAGCAGGAAAGTGGTATAATAATAATAGCAACAATAGTAATAATAGCAGTTACAGTGTAGATTATTCTGCATTTTATATGTGTGATCACATATATAATATACTAGAGGTCTATACTAATGCGGGAATAATTGTGTGTATGACTTGACTTGTCATGTCCCCGGTGGGGAACCAAATGCCTGTGCCCTGTAAATCCACCTGACTTGATGCATCTCTCTCTCCAGGCCCATAGACTCCAAGCGCTGACCTCCCTGCTCCGAATCACAGATAATCTGATTGCTCTGGGGAAATCACCCTCTCTCCCCCCGTCTTTCTATCTTGAAGGGAAAAGGTTACAGGCCCTCAGCTGTCATCCATCCTATGACAACCCACTGGCAGCTTCCTGACTGTCAGCTACCTCCCATAGCCAGTGACCTTTATCAGTTTAGATTCCTAAAAGGTCACAGAGACCGATCACGGGAAGTGTCTGTGTGCTTCCGCCAGAATGAGAACTGTGTCGGGTGCAGTCCCTGTTTGGGGCCCTGCCACACACAACCACAGAGACCCTCGCAATCTCAGGAAGCACTTTGAGCTAGAAGAACGGGGTATAAAGGTGTCTGTATGGCGTAGGGATCCTCTTAGAAGACTCCTTGGATGAGGTTCATAGCCCTGAGTTCATGATCAACTGTGTGGTTTTCTAATGGCAGAGAGAGCAGACATAGCATTGACCTGGGAATCAGGGAGTTTGGGTTCTAGTCTGAGATTCTCCCTGAGGTGCATTTAGCAAAGCCTTCACTCCTCTGTGCCTCCAATTCCCTTTACGAAATGCTGGAGTTATACTCTAAAATCCCGGCCAGTTACAACATCCTACTTTTAATTCCAAAGGACTGAGAGGCAAAGAGATCAGAGAGAAAGCAATACCCCGATGGAACCACAGAATGTGGAACACAGGTTCAGGATGGTTTGCGGGCTTGATTGAGCTGCAGGTTTTGAGAGAGTCCACCTCCTCACTCATAGGGCTTTGTACTAAAATATCTGGATAAAAGACTATTTGTTCACAGCTGGATCCTGCAGCACAAACATCACGTAAACGTCACATGTGCCATCTGCTCCCAGGGTGTGGGGGTAGCTACTGCCTTTGATTCCAGCTGCCAGCAGATAGAAGACCACTCTCCTGTCCATGTTCCCGACAGATAAACCCCCTGTGATTCATAGCAGGGAGGTCAGCACTTCGAATCTATGGACCTGGGGAGAGAGAGAAGCTGTGGACTCTCCCAGAGGAAAGGCCAGGAGGAGCATGTGTGAAGCACTCATGAGCTAATTCTTTGGACAGGGAAATCTGCCCAGGTTGTGATATGGAGATCCCGCTGTGGTACGAGGCCTTAGTCAGCCCAAGGAAGTCCCTCTGATGGCGTTATTCTTCCTGGTCCTACCACTGTCAGCTCAGAGCCCAGTGGCTCCACAATTGAAGAATTGCTTCCCGAAACTTTATTATGCAAAAGCGTTATCAAATTTCTTCTTTAATTAAAAAACGATCAGGAGCTTCCTATTCCCAGGAGGGAGGGCCAATCCTATATCCTGTATCCCACGAAAATCAATTAGTTCTCCTTATCTCTGCCAACTCAACACTTAGGTCAGATTTAGTCAGAAATAGGGTTGACATGTTTTGACTCTTTATTACTACTTCCGAGCTATGACTCTCTCTACCTTGACTAACCCCCTTTGACATTGTTGCCCACCAGCTACACCAGCACATTACAACTTCATACACACACACATACACACACACACACACACACACACACACACACACACACACACACACACTAGAGGCCCAGTGCATGAAATTCGTGCATGGGGAAGGTGTCCCTCAGCCCAGCCTGCACCCTCTCCAATCTGGGACCCCTTGAGGGATTTCCAACTGCCCGTTTAGGCCCGATCCCACCACCAGGATAAAGCCTAAATGGGCAGTCGGACATCCCTCTCACAATCCAGGATTGCTGGCTCCCCCCCAATTGCTTGCCTGTCTGCCTTCCTGATTGCCCCTAACCACTTCTGCCTGCCAGCCCAATCACCCCCTAACCACTCCCCTGCCAGCCTGATTTATGCCTAACTGCTCCATTGCCAGCCTGTTTGCTCCCAACTGCCTTCTCTTGCATGCCTGGTCACCCCTAACTGTCCTTCCCTGCAGGCCTGTCCCTCCCTGCCCAAATGTCCTTCCCTACAGGCCCAGTCACCCCCAACTTTTCTCCTCTGCCAGCCTGGTCACCCCTAACTGTTGTCCCCTGAAGGCCTGTTCCCCCACAACTGCTCTTCCCTGCAGGCCTGGGACCCTCACCTCCCAAATGTCCTTACCTGCAGGCCCAGTCACCCCCAACTTTCCTCCTCTGCCAGCCTGGTCACCTAACTGCCCTCCCCTGCAGTCATGATTGCCCCCAACTGCCCTCCCTTGCAGGCCTGGTCCCTTCCAACTACCCTCCACTGCTGGGAATCTTGTGTCCACATGGGGGCAGGATCTTTTACCACATGGGGTCAGCCATTTTGTGTGTTGGAGTGATGGTCAATCTGCATATTACTCTTATTAGATAAGATAGAGGCCTGGTGCATGGGTGGGGGCCAGCTGGTTTGCCCTGAGGGTGTCCCAGATCAGGGAGGGGGTTCCCTTAAGGCATAGGATGGCCTGGGTGAGGGGTCTGTGATGGTTTGCAGGCCAGCCACACCCCCCAGGGACCCAAGTGGAGGGGTCTTCTACAATTGAAATTTTGAAGCCTTGAATGGATCCAAGCTTTCTGCTTGCTCTGTGGCAGCCATTTCTGTTGGGATTTATTTATCTTCTATAATTGAAACTTTGTAACCCTGAGTGGAGGCCTGGACCCTCCAGGGTGTGTGGAAAGCTTGGCTTCCTCCATCGCCAGGGAAACCCAAGCCTCCCTCCTCCTCACTCCATGGCCACTGCAATATTGGTTGGGGTTAATTTGCATACTAACTCCTGATTGGCTGGTGGGAGTGGCTGGTGGGCTTGCCTTTGGGTATAGCAGTGTGGTGTTTAATTTACATATTACTCTTTTATCAGCTATGATTGATTTCAGGGAGAGGGGGAGAGGAAAATATCAATGATGAGAGCGAATCATTGATCAGGTGCCTTCTGCAACCCCCTCTACTGAGGATTGAACCTGCAACCTAGCACATGCCTGACCAGGAATTGAACTGTGACCTCCTGGTTCATAGGTCAATGCTCAACCACTGAACCACGCCAGCTGGGCCATTTCCTCAACTTTGACATTTTCACAAATCATGGGCACTGTAGTCCTTAGTGGGTAACCTTGTACCTGTACTGTGAGATTTCAGAAGGACAGGGCAGCCAGAAATCAACTAATCAATTACATAAGCCAAAAAAAAGAAGTCTCTTCCGTGGCCCCAATCCAGTTCTGGGCACTCAAGGTGCAAAGCCACATAAGATGTATCTCCTGTCCTAAAGGAGTTCTTAGCGGAGATAAATGAAAGGATTCTTCTTGCAATATCAAGCCCTGAAAGAGAGAGTCAAACATGAATTTGAACCACCGCATTCAGGAGACAGGAACAGCATCAATAAACACGTCTCTCCAGGGGCCAGCTCCTCTGGAATTCTCAGAGCCAGTCAGAGCCAGTCAGAGCCTGTGGGCACTGCCTCCACCAGCCTCAGAAGTGAGGGAGGCTGGGCTGGCTCCCTCAGCTGCAGTCCCAGAGCCAGGCGGACCGGGGACAGGGGGCTGAGAGGCCTTTGGGTAACGTGAGGCCAGTGAAACACGTCTCTTTTCAAAGTAGAGTTTTGTGTGTTCTTACGTGTTTTCAAAGAGCAGATTTAAAAGAACTAATGGAAGAACCCAAAGCATCTGCTAGTTTTTAGGGGTTGATTCTTGAAACCCATGCAATTAGGGGCAGGAAGGACATTTTGCTGTTCGATGCGTGCTGCGTGTGTCACAGGAAGGGAACGAACTTGCAGATCGCTCAGAGAGATGCCTCTCTTGCCGAAACCCGTGTGGCTCAGAGGATAGAGCGTCAGCCTGCGGACTGAAAGGTCCCAGGTTCGATTCCGGTCAAGGGCATGTACCTTGGTTGTGGGCACATCCCCAGTAGGGGGCGTGCAGGAGGCAGCTCATCGATGTCTCTCTCTCATCGATGTTTCTAGCTCTCTATCCCTCTCCTTTCCTCTCTGTAAAAAAATCAATAATATATATATTTTTTATTTTATTTTTTAAAAGAGATGCCTCTCCTATTTGAACTTTGCATAGTGAATCGATTATAAAAATATATTTGTAATTAACCACCCTAGACCAGGATGCTCTGACTTCATGTTGCTCTCCCTCCCCAATCAGAGAGATTTTCTATCCCAGTGGCCAGGCCATTCTGGTAGAATGTGCTCTTATTTGCACTGGGTTGAGGACACAGCCGTGGGCGCTGTTACAGATGGCATTCCATAACGCCAGGCTTTCTTACGACGCACCTCGCAAACATTTGCATTTTAATGTGCCCAGTGAATCTCAATTAAACGTCTCCGGTCTGTTTACAGACCATTTCCCCACATTCCGGTCTCTCTGGAAAAAAACAGTGTTACAAGAGCAATAACCCTGCAAAGTCCGCTGGAGAAGAACCGCGATGACTTAATTACAGAGAAAGACCAGTTACCCCAGAGAGATCCAGGACCAAAGAGTTGAGAGGGAGAAGAGGTGAGCTGTGTTTCAACTTGCTGCAGGGATGAGAGGGGGAATAAAGAATTTGCTTTTTTTTTTTTTGGAGAATTTTGGAAGGCTCTGCTTTTTGTCCAGCAAATGTGGTGGAGTAACTAACTGTACATTTACAAAAAGGCTCCGTTCTCCATCGCATTGAAATGAAACTAAGTCTCAGCTCTGCCACCCCTAAGCAAGGCCCCTCCCTTATCTCAGACTGTCATCTCCGAAAAATATCCATCAGGTGCATTTTAATTTCTGTCAGATTTAAGACGATCTAAAGTTGACAAAGAGTAGCCTTCTTTAAGATCTAAAGTGAAATTGGTGTGGAAAAGGAGAAGGACTGGAGATAGTAAGGTTGGAATATGCCTAGGCCACATAAAGGACAGGGAGAAACGTTTTCGAGTTCGCTCCCATTCTGTCCATCACCAGAGACGGTAAGTCAAGAAGAGAAACTATGTGACCATACTTGACCTTTGACCTCTCTGGTCCAGCTTCCAAACAGGAGGGATACTATATACACAGGGGCCAACTTTTTTAAAAAATATATATTTTATTGATTTTTTTACAGAGAGGAAAGGAGAGGAATAGAGAGAAACATCGATGAAGAGAGAGAGACATCGATCAACTGCCTCTTGCACACCCCTCACAGGGGATGTGCCCACAACCAAGATACATGCCTCCGACAGGAATTGAACCCGGATCCTTCAGTCCGTAGGCCGACGCTCTATCCACTGACGCCCAATTCAGGAGAAATTACACATCTACCGATCAAACAGAAGCAGGAGATGGCTTGTTGCTCCCCAACTTCTCAACCAGGGGGAGGACCTCACCCATGACTCTGTGATGAAACCCAAGGTCGAGACACTCCCCATCTTTGCAAGAATAAAGTATATGCCCCAAAACAATGAAGAAGTTCCTGCATTTACAGAGAAACTCAGACACAAAAGTCCATGGCTGAATCTTCTCTAAGCCCCAATAATCTCCCTCAGATCAAAATTTTCACCCAACAGTCAACTTTTTATCTAATATCTAAGGGAGGAAACTTTAGTGACTTTCTTCTTATTATTATTAAATCTAGAAGAGAGTGAAGAATTTTCATCCCACAGTATTTTGAGGAAAGTAGCTGGCTGAGAACTAATTGGCACAAAGATAATTAGGCCAACATAGATCAGCTTGTGGTCGATGCATAATTTTCAAGTAAAATAAAAATATTAAAAGGGACCGTACTGCAGTGCAGTAATGCCATAAGAGGGAAGAACTGACTTCCTGCCACAGACAGGAAGGCATTTGAAAATACTATTACTTTTAGCCGAAACAGGTTTGGCTCAGTGGAAAGAGCGTCGGCCTGAGGACTGAAAGGTCCCAGGTTCAATTCTGGTCAAAGGTATGTACCTTGGTTGTGGGCACATCCCCAGTAGGGGGTGAGCAGGAGGCAGCTGATCGATGTTTCTCTCTCATAGATGTTTCTGACTCTCTGTCCCTCTCCCTTCCTCTCTGTAAAAAATCAATAAATTTATTTTTTTTAAAAAAAGGAAATACTATTACTTTTAGACATGGAGAAACATTGAGTGTGGGGCTGGGTGATGGTGAAGGGACTGGATCACAGGTAGGACGTGTGTCTTCATTGAGTGAATGGATTTTGGGAAAAAGTGCAGAAGAGGAAGGTAAGGAGTTTCAGAAACCCACAAAAGGATCCTCTGGACTCTGTAGCTGAATGCTAACTAATACTTGTGTCAGTTGAAACCCCAAGCGTGACATATAAGGTTGACTCAAAGCAGAAAAATCTATTCATGTGATTCATCATGTGTATTCGTTTTTTATTGCTGATGAAACAAATCACCATGAATTGAGTGGGTTAAAGTTGTACATGTCTACCATTTTACAGTTCTGGAGGTCAGAGGTCAGATGCAGACTTCACTGGGTGAAGTCAAGGTAACAGCGAGGTTCCTTCCTCAGGGGGGTCCGGGGAGAATGTCTTCCTTGCTCGCTCTGGTTGTTGGCGGATTGCACCGCTTTGTTGTTGTAGCCCTGAGGTCTCTGTTTTCTTGCTGTTCCCAGCTTCTCTGCCCTCCCTCACTCAAGGTTCCTTTTCTCCAAACTCAAAATCAGTGGTAGTAGGTCAGTCTTTTTAATAGCACATCTCTGAGCCACACTTTCCCTCCTTCTTTTCCATTTTAAGCATTGTGTGATTAGACTGGGCCCACCCATACAATGCTGGACCATCTACCCATCCCAAGACGTTTAGGCTTAATCACTTCTGCAGTGTCTTTTGCCAGGCAGGCTGACATACGGGTTTCAGGGATGAGGATGTGGACAGCTAGGTGCCTACTATAATATATTAAGAGGCCAAAAAGAAAAAAAAAATGATGGAATTATTTAAATAAAATGCAAAAGGAATATTTGATGAGTTTAAACATCTTACCTTTGGTAGCATCTCTTAACAAATTGGAAATAGAAGAGGTCTTTTTTTAAAAAAAACAAAAACCTGATCAACAAATAAATATCATCTTTCCAAGAAAACCTACAGAAACCGTCCTGCTCAGTGGTAGAATTAAAAAGCATCTCCCCCAAGACACTGGGAAAGACAAGGATGCTAACCATCAACTCTTCTATTAATCAATCATCCTAGCCAACAAACTAATATATATAAAAATAGAAGCAGAGGTATGTGGTTTGAAAAGGAGGAATTAAATTATCATAATTTTTAGGTAATGTAATTATTTCTATAATAAGCCCCACACCACTATAAAAATGATTAGAATTAATCATTGAAATTATGTATACAGTATTAATAAACAGATGCCAATTAGATTTTATATAACAGCCCACAGTCTTGAAAAATCTGATGCATTAAAAGACATCATTGGCCAAAACCGGTTTGGCTCAGTGGATAGAGCGTCGGCCTGTGGACTGAAGGGTCCAGGGTTTGATTCCGGTCAAGGGCAGGAGGTGGCTGATAGATGTCTCTCTCTCATCAATGTTTCTGGCTATCTATTCTTCTCCCTTCCTCTTTGTAAAAAAATCAATAAAATATATTAAAAAAAAAAAAGACATCATTGGCAAGAGAAATAGGAAAATATAAGTACCCATGACTAAACCTAATCAAATCCATAAAAGTCATGCTGGGAAAAATTATAAAACATTTTTAAAAGACAGTTTTAAAAATCTTAAATAAATTGAGAGACATATGAATAGGAAGATTCAATATTGTATAAAAATATACACTCTCCTCAAACTGACTTATAGATCCAGTACAGTTCTAATCACAATCCCAGCAGCATTTTGACAAGCTAATTCCAAAATTTATATGAAAGAGAAAAAGGCTAAGAATAAGAAAAAGTTCTGGAGAAGAATATGGTGGAAGAATTGACCCTATCTGATATCCATAAATCTTATAAGGCTATAGTCATTATGACTGATTTACGGTTAAATAAATAAATCAATGTAATTGGTTCAAGGGATTGGCACTTCGACCGGTGGAAAGGATGAAAACCCAGAGAATGATCTGTGTGTAATAGAAACTTTATACAGAACAGAGGTTGCTGGGAGGACATGAGGGAAAGAATGCATCCCAATTATTGGTTTTGAAATCACTGGGTATAAATATGTGAAAAAAATAAAATGGATCTCTATCTCACAATATGCTAAAAAAGTAAATTTTGGGTAGTCAAAGGTTTTAAGTGTAAAATCTAAAAACTTAAAAATTTAAAGTCAGTTTGAGTAGAATGTATATTTTTATACAATAAGTCAGTAAAAAGGATATCTTTATGACATCAGGATAGGAAAGAATTTCTCAAGTAAGACATCAAGGGCCCAAACACTATAGGAAAATATTGATACATTTCAGTACATTAAAAGTAAGATTCCTCCAGTTTCCAAAAGGTATCATAATTAAATGAAAAACATAAGCCAAATTATGGGAGAAAGTATTTGCAATCCTTTCAGTAACAGTCCTAGGAGAAACACCCAGAATATATGATAAACTGTCACAAATTAATAAAACTGTGATAACAAAATAAGAACAATGGAGAAAAGGTCACAATAGGTGTTTTGCAGAAAAAGAAACACCTTTAGTACATAAGCTCTATACTCAGTCTCTTTAATAATCATAGCAATCCAAATGAACACCAGGGTAAAACACCACACAGACTGACAAAAATGAGAAGTCCCATGATTCCCAGTGTTAGGAAGGATGTGGAACCCTGATGATACTGGCCCAGTACAAGTACTTGCTACTTTGTCAGAATGCAAATTGCTTCCATTGTACAGCTTATCTAGAAAACTTGCAAATTGGTGATGCTAAAATCCAGCTCTCCTCTTCAAGGTAACCCTTAGAGAAATGGTTCCCCAGGAGTGCAGGGGGAAATGTGCATAAGGACAAAATGCTTGGAATAATCCAACACTGAAAATACACCAAATGCACCAGTGAATTATGAACTACATCAAGCATGTCAAACTCGTGGCCCGCTGGCTGCATGCCTTGTTTATTTGGCCCATGTCAGCCTCTGAGTTTGACATGCTTGATCTACATGAACAAGAGAATACACTTTGCAATGCAGACAAATCCACCATAGTTACAGCATCGGTATACACCCTGCTCCTGCTCCTTTCTCAGCCTATTTTTGTGAACAATTCATGTGGTGAGCCTTTGGTACAGAGGTACCTCGAGATACAAGTTTAATTTGTTCTGTAACCTTGAGGGGTGGGAAACTATGAGACGCTTGAATCGCGGTAAACTGGTGGGTCGTGTGCAGCCGGCTGATATGCGCGATGACTCCTATCTCAAATGTTGCTCGTATTTCAAAGCAAAAATCACTCGCTCGATGGCTTGTATCTCAAAAATCTCGTATGTTAGGGCACTCGTATCTCGAGGTACCACTGTATTTGTATTCTCATTTGCAGAATTAGAGAGCTTGGTTGAGATGATCTCAAAGAGCCTTCTAGCTTTGATATTTAGGATTCTCTTTATTTTCTTTTTTTTTTGTGTGTGTGTGTGTGTGTATGTGTGTGTGTGTGTTTTCCTTATAGAACTTGTTATTGCTCCTTAATGGTGTCCTCTCCTAGCTCATATTCTGAGAACATACTTTTGTTTTATGTGATTAATCTGTTAGGCTCCTTGCAAACTACTAGATCACCAGGGGCCAGTAAGGCAAGATATATGCTTCTAATTTCTCTTCTAAGATGACTACGCATTCAAAGGTTCCTAAGTTAGTGAGCCAGCCTTAGGCTGGGGGCACCAACCGTAGCTGGGGGGGGGGGGACTGTTATCAGACTAAAGGGGTGTATTGCCTGCGTGCATCGAAGCCCAACGAATGGGATTTTGCAGCAAAGAAAGAAAAGGTTTATTTTTAGGAAGCGACTCACAATTGGATACACAGGTGAGCAAATGCCCAGATATGACTTCCCGATGGCTCCCAGGGCGTGGGTTTTATAGGGGAGAGATCATTAACAAAGTCATGGTCAGGGTCATGGTCTCTACTGATTGGTTGGGGCTAGCTGTGGGCGAATCGGTGCCTCAGGTCCTGAGGTCAGCCATGGTGTGGCTCTATCTGGTTTGGCTGCTCTTTCTAGGCCTGGAGCTGAATAACAACTGAGGCCTCGATGTTCTCTCTGGCTTGACCCAAACTCCGTGTCTGTGGTCAGCAGACCGGAGGCTGGCTTTGTTCCTATGATTAGATGCGATCAGAATCTCATTTTCCTGGGGGCTTAATGCTTCAGGGAGTGTTTGAGCTTGAGAGAAGGAGGCAGGTGAGTCAGGGGGCAGGATGAGGCTAGATAGAATCAAAAGGAAAGAAAGGAGAAAATGTCAGATTCAAGGAATAAAGCTTCCATGCCATTATGAAAGACAATTCTTTCCTTTTTTCTTTTACTTTTTATGTATTTAATATTCTTTATTGTTGAAAGTATTACCTATATCCCCTTCTCCCTCCATTGGCCCAGCACAGGCCTTCATCCCGCCCCTCCCACCCCCCCTTTGTCTGTGTCCACTGATTGGCTATGCTTATATGCATGCATACCAGGCCAACCTTTGATTGGTCTCTTACACGCCCTCCTCCATCCTCCTTTCCTCCTTTCTTAAGGCCATTTGGAGTCACCACTGTGATCTGGTGAATTTGCTTCCTAGTGACCTTTGAACCATGAGTGGAAGTGGAGCAAAAGATTAACTGCCTGGGAGGGTGACTGCAGACCTCCCTTCCAACGTAAGCACGCAGCTCATTGGCTCAGAGATTTCAGAAACTGAGGCACTGAGGGGGGAGGAGCTACAGGCTTGCTCTCCTTGGTAATTCCAGGGATCATTGTTTTCAATATTTGTAGATTTTGATTTTGCTAGTTATTTATCATCTTTTTTAGACTAATAATTTAATTGATTTTAGTCTGCAGCAGGGAAGTTCTCTGAAATGCAATGCCCTGAGACTGTGGGAAATCCCTGGCAGTGTCTCTGGGATCAGACCAGGGGCTCTGCTGCCCCCTGCTGTTGGACGAGGGCAGCGCTTTACCTCAGAAGATGGCAGAGAGCCACCAGCTCTTAACTGCAGGGCAAGGCTGGCAAGGTCAGGAGGAGGACAGTGGCTCTTGCTCAGGACACTGTCACCAGTGATGGCACACCTCACCGTGGCCTGAGGAGGCATTTCTGGAAAGCCTCAGGGTCCTAGATAAGAAGTTTTACATAACAAGTAAGTGCCACTTGATTTTTAAAATGTCATTCTGATAGGCTCATGAGTCATTTTTTTTTCTTTTTAAATAGTAAACACAGTCACTGCCTCACCCATTTCTCCTTGGCCCGCTTCTGAGATCCATTTCTCACACCAGCTCTTGTTATGCCCAGAGTTCGGGGTCCCCAATCATCAACCACCAGGGAGCCTTTTCTGATGCAAAAGCAAAGAGTCTTTATTCAAACCCGGGTTTGGCTCCCAGCCTCTTTCTGGTGCAGCAGCGAGAGGAGAGAGCGAGCCCCGGAAGAACAGTGGGTGATGTGGGGTTTGGTCATGTGGGTGGGCTTAGGGAGGTGACGAGGGTGACAGAGATTGGTCACTGGGGTCAGGTTTTTTCTGTGGTTTAGCCTTATTAGCACCCTCGCTGTGTTCCTGGAGCTTCATTGGTCCATTCGGGCGGTGGTGGTCGGGAAGTTAGGACATTGCTGGCACATCTGTGGCCCCTCCCAGAAAAGGGAAGGGGTTTAGGCAGGGGGCCCAGCCCTATAGGACAAGATGGAGGAGAGTTCGTTTCTGCTTTGTCCTTTCACTTTCTTGAATGATTCCCTGGAAACCACTCTGAGATGAAAACTTGCATGCAGCAAGGTTTAGCATTGATTACTTTCTGGAGTTTCACATAGAGCAGCAGTTCTCAACCTATGGGTCGCAACCCCTTTGGGGGTCGAACGACCCTTTCACAGGGGTCGCCTAAGACCATCGGAAAATGCAGATATTTACATCACGATGCATCACAGTAGCAACATTTCATGGTTGGGGGTCACCACCACATGAGGAACTGTATGCAGGGGTCGAGGCCTTAGGAAGGTTGAGAACCACTGACCTAGAGAGACGTGAGGTGGTCAGAATCAGGCAGAGAGGACAGTGACCGCTAATGCAGCTACCACTGCGGTCTGGGGCAGTCCTATGGGGAGCTCTGAGGCTGGGAGGCCTTGTAGAATGATTCCAGTTAGGACCAGGGGGCGGGGCCTGGCCTTCCTCTAATTATTGGCTAATTATTAGCCACGGGCCAGCCCTGTGAAGGGCAGAACCTTGGACAAGGCAGTTCCCTAAAGCCAAAGGTCACTCCTTCCCTGTCTGGGTCACCATTATAAATGACCAGCAGCTGGTGTTTCCAGATGCCGAGACCAAGGTTCCCGAGCCTGAAGAAGGGATCTGGGCTGCATAATACGACACCTGCTCTCTGGGGTGGCCTGTTAGGGGGTTGTCGGACCTTAGCATTAGGCTTTAGTTGGAGGAGGCGTCCTTCCAATGCGAGGTTTGGTTGTCCTCTGTGTAGACTTGATGTTTTGGTAGATTTGGGGGTCTTCGCACAGGGGCGACCACAGAGGAAGAGAGGCAGAGCAGAGGGACTTCCAGGGGCCTTGGGGGAACCCTGCAGAGCAATCTCGGCCACAGGAAGATTCTGCACAAACAGGTCGCTATCGAGAAGGGTGACAGCAAGCTGTAAAGTTGGTAAGAGTAAGCCAAATGGAAGAAACATAAAATTAGTCTTAGAGATAGTCTAGGTGCCAGTTTGGTCGCTGACTAGCTGTGTGTCATGAGGCAACTTAACTTAATCTCTAATAGCTTCATTTTACTCACCTATGTACAAAGGAAAAAAATAATAGTACTTTCATCATATCATTTGAGTGAAAATTAAATGAGACCCACATGAAACTGGAACCCTGAAAGGTGACAGCCTCAGTGTCAGGGGTGAGGAATAAATAAATCTCACTGTGTATACAACACACCTATGTAGCTCTTCGGGTGTGTGCTTGTATTCATATGTGCATTGGCTTATGAATATCTATATCAATCTGCGTCTGTATTGACATCTGTATGAGTAGCTCTCAATGGAAAGTGATGTTCACTCCCTTCCCTACCGCCCTTCCCCACCACCCTGCCCCAAGAAGGTGTGTGACAACTTTTTGACAATGTCTGGAGACAGATTAGAGTATCATAGTCTTAGGGGAGGAAGAGGCTGCTATTGACATCCAGTGGGTAGAGACCCGAGATGCTAACTATCCTACAACACACAGCATTGTCCCCCCATGAGAAAATCATCTGGCCTCAACTATCAATAGTATTAAGGTTGAAAAACGGATACATTTTTATAACCTATCCAATTTTTCAGTGTACGGTGTAGAGCATAAAAAAATATGTGTTCATCATTGGTATTATTCTAACGCAGCGGTTCTCAACCTGTGGGTCATAACCCCTTTGGGGGTCGAACGACCCTTTCACAGGGGTCGCCTAAGATCACCGAAAAATGCAGATATTTACATCACGATGCATCACAGTAGCAACATTTCATGGTTGGGGGTCACCACCCCATGAGGAACTGTATGCAAGGGTCTCGGCCTTAGGAAGGTTGAGAACCACTGTTCTAATGACTCCAGCATGTGGAAATACCCTCAGGCAACTACTGAGCGTCCCTCCTCCCCTTCTTCCTTAGTAATGAACCTAGTATTCTTAAGGCAGTGTGTCCAGCTCATTTCTCAGTTATCTCTCCACCAGGGTGGCCATGTTGCACAATTTTGGCTAACGAGCGGTCAGTAGAAGTGTTCCAGAAAGCTGATGCTTTCCTGATAGGAAGGAAGAGACTGAAATGACACCAGCTTTTCCTTCACCCTGGTTGTTTGGGTGTCTCTCTTGGTGGGACACGGACACCGAAAAAGCTATAAGGTTCTAAAAGACCCGAAGAACATTATCAAATGTCCTGTCTTTATGATATTCAGAGGACAATAGATCAATAGTAGTGAAATATGCCTTCTTTTAAAGAGTATATGAAACACTCATCTGCTGATGGACACGTAGGCTGTTTCCAGATCTTGGCTATTGTAAATTGTGCTGCTATGAACATAGGGGTGCATCTATTTTTTATTTTTTTTTTCTGATTGGTGTTTCTAGTTTCTTGGGATGTATTCCTAGAGGTGGGATCACATATTTAATTTTTGAGGAAACTCCATACTGTTCTCCACAGTGGCTGCACCAGTCTGCATTCTCACCAGCAGTGCACGAGGGTTCCTTTTTCTCTGCATCCTCGCCAGCACTTGCCATTGGTTGGTTCGTTGATGTTAGCCATCTGCCAGTCAGAGAAAGATGAGTATTAGAGGATCTCACTCATGTGGAATCTAAAGAACAAAATAAACTGACTGAACAACATAAATTCAGAGACATAGAAACATGGAACAGAATGTGGAGTCTCAGTGGGTGTGGTGTGTGGGAAGAGATTAACCAAAGAATTTATATGCAGATATGCATAATCCATGGACACAGACAATCATGTGGGAAAGGCCTGGGGCGGGTGGGTAGGGGTCCATGGGATTAAAGGGGGACATCTTTAATACTTTTAATCATAAAAATAAATTAAAAGTAAAAAAAGAATCCATGAAACATGAACCAAGAAATTCACACGCAAATAGAAATCAATTGTAAAGAAGTGAAAACATCGTGAGCATTTTCTCCGGCTTCAGTGGCTGGGTGGGGTGGTTACTGGGGGTCGGAGGGTGAGGAAGAATTGTTTGGGTCCCAAACTGCATCCTCCTTACAGTTTGGAAGTGCCGAGTCCTTTAAGGAGGTACGTGCCATAACTACCAGCTGCCACGAGGGGGAAGTATTTGCTCGTGAAACCAATCACTTGAGAAATCACTAAGACTCAGAGATATACCCCTGCATTATCCAAGGAATGGGAATGGAGATATTTTAAAGAAGTATAATTTGGAAGACACTGTTGCTGAATCTGTCAATGCTAGGGTTCAAGTTCAGACATAGGATGGCCGCACAGTCACCTCTCCCCTGCTGTTTGTCACTGAGCTGTGATAGTTACTTGTGACTTGGTTATGGCCCTGTGCTGTCTCCTTCACTCACCGGCTCAGAGAGCCTCTTCTTCCTTCTCATCCCACGAGGCAACCATCCAGTAGCTGTTTGAGAAACCTCAAAGGAGACACAGTTAGGACAGCTTTTAAATGAAATCTCCTGACCTTTGGACAGTTTTGTGTGTGTGTGTGTGTGTGTGTGTGTGTGTGTGTGTGTGTGTGTGTTTTAATGACAAACTTCAGACTCTTTGGTTTAGCCCTCTCTCAACTCTAGGAAACAGGGTTGACTTGTGTTCAAATTTCAGCTCTTCTGTTTCCAAGCTGCACGAACTTGGGTACTTTTAACTCTGCTGTTTGGTTTGCTCTTTTGAAACAGAGCTGCTGTGAAGATTAAATCAGAACAGGTCATGCCAGGTACCCAGCACACAGGTGCGACTCAAGGAAGTGAGTTTCCTTCCTTTTTTGAGCTATTTTCTTTAAAAAATATATATATTCTATTGATTTTTTTACAGAGATGAAGGGAGAGATACAGAGAGACAGAAACATCAATGAGAGAGAGACATTGATCAGCCACCTCCTGTACACCTTCTACTGGGGATGTGCCCACAACCAAGACACATGCCCTTGACTGGAATTGAACCTGGGACCCTTCAGTCCGCAGGCCGAGGCTCTACCCACTGAGCCAAAACGGCCTCAGCTTGAGCTGTTTTCTAAATGAAGCAACCTTCTTTGAATGTGCCCCGCCTAGAGCCTGTGCTTCTCAGGACCGAAGGGGTTGCAAGATGTCTGTTTATCCCTCAGCCCCCCCATGGAGAGGGGCCCTGCCATTGGCATTGGGACATGGCCTCTCTAACTGCAGACAGCCTGACACCAGCTTTGGAACTGCTGCCTCGTTTGCTCTCCAATGCCACCATTAGTGTGCAGCACTCTGAAAATCAGCTAATGTCTTAAGAAACACATTTGTTTTAAGAAGAAAAATATTTCTTCGGTAAATGGAAACCTAGCATCACTTGCAATAACTATAAGGGCAGCATAAAAATAAACACTCAAATAAACCAAGTCATGAAATAGTATAATAACAAACAGTCACTATGACAAAATAATCGAGGAAGCTTAAGAGTTCTCACGTTACTTTGGCCAGTCATTTAATCCATATAGACAGAGAAATTAGCCGAGACCGGTGTGGCTCAGTGGATAGAGCGTCGGCCTGCGGACTGAAAGGTCCCGGGCTTGATTCTGGTCGGGGGCATGTACCTTGCTTGCGGGCACATCTCTTCTGTGGAGCATGCAGGAGGCGGCTGATCGATGTCTCTCTCTCATTGATGTTTCTGACTTTCTCTCTCCATTTCTCTCTGTAAAAAAAATCAATAAAATATATTAAAAAAAAAAGAAATTAGTGACTTCAGTGATTACAAAAAGCCATACATAGAGGGGGCGGCAAAAGTAGGTTTACAATAATACGATAATTAATGAATTAAACTCTGTTCCACGTACGCACAACTTAGAACTGTAGCTGAATATGCAGAGAAAGTCTATCTTCATTATTTCATTATTCCTTGGTAACTAATTTCATCTCTTTCATGGCAATTCAGTCCATTCCCATAACGTCAAGTGCCTTTTCTGATAACTCTGTCTCTACTAAGTTATTTAAATAAAATTTTTTTTTTTGACGTGTGCACATAAGGAACTGTTTGACATTGAAACTGGGACTCAGAACTATTGGACATTGAAACTGGGGCTCAAACATTTTTGTTCCTTTCTTTTGAAACCTTTCTTTCTAGCCTGCAGAGGCAAGATGTTTTTAAAGAAAAGAATTAGGGAAAAAAACAAAACACAAAAAACAGATACAGAGGCTAAGAAGTAGTGAACAGATTGTCAAACTACAGCGAGAAGACAGGGAAGGTTGGGGGAGGGAGGCTGTAAGAGATCAAACCGAAGAACTTACATGCATGTGTGTAAGCGTAACCAATGGATACAGGACACTGTGGGGGGAGCGGAGGTGAGGGCATGTACTGGGGGTAGGGAAGTCCAGGGAAGGTCAATAGGAGAAAAAAAAGAGAGAGAGACATATGTACTACTATTTGTAATACTTTAAACTATATATATATATATAAATTAAAAGTAAATAAGTTAATTAATTAATTTTGAGTGTTTAGATGTTTCCTGTCTTTTTGTCATTGCCACTGCTAATTCATTCGGGTCTTGACTGCCTCGGAGCTTTTAGGAGGAAGACACAGGGTATTCAAAGTGCCTTCTGTGTCTTTCCAAACCTGATACGTCCCCCAAACTTACTGATGAACCTGCAGAATATTCAGAAGGGGCTGATGTCACCCTGAGGTTTTTCAGGCTGAGAGGATGGAGGCCAAGAATGGTCTCATTTATCCCCTGACCGAAGCCAGTCAGCCGCTGACCTCAGGACACGTCTGTGGCTTTCGGTTCACTTTTATGCAAGGGCCTGTGGAGTTGAAAGAAGAACGTTTTAAACATGGAAGCTATTTTATTTTGAAATAATGATGGGTTCACAGGCAGTTGCATGAGGTGGTACAGAGAGGCCCTCACTCCGCTGGTGTATTTTTTAAACATCTTGAGAGCCTTTCTCTGTTACCCGAGTGTGACTGGAGAACAGATTGCTGGATGTTGAAGAATACACTGAATCATAGGTACATTGAGATGAGTCTGTGATAGCTCTCTCATTTGCTTGTTTGTCTGGGATGATTAAAAAAAATTGGCTCTCCATTAAGGCGTTGCAAGACAGAGAAACCTTAGGACAAGAGCAGGCTTATCCTGTGATGGGACACTCGGGGTGACACATCCTTGGAAGTGTGTTTGGAAATGAATGAATAAGGAAGCAATCAGTGGTCACGAGGGAAGGACCAGCGCACTCCAGTGCCCAACCACCCATCAGCTGACGTGGGGGAGAAGCCTGGGTGGAGAGGAAACTTTATTTCATCCAGCTATGCGGGAAATATTTGTTTTCCAATCTATCTTAATTCCGTCAAAAGGGGGGCCTTTTAGGAAGAGCCATAATTCAATTGTACGAAAACCAACTCAGAGTTGACTCTGAGTGGAAAAGACAAGCCATAGAGAATATGTTTCCCTGACTCAGAATTTATTTTTCCTCTGAAGCCTACCGATGATAAATCAAGAATGCAACTCGGGTCGGTAAATCCAAAGCAAACGCACCCCCAACCCGAGAAACAGAAGCCGGCAAGGTAAACCTGTGTAAATCACGTCTCTAAATCAAAGAGGGTTTTTCTTGTCCTGCACAACAGGGGACTGGAACTCTGCAAAGCCCTCTCCGCAGATAAACGTTCTGGTTTGGATGTGGCCTGATATATTTATGTAAGGGGGAAGTGCCGCCTAAAATCAAGAAGAATGAAAGAGTGCCGCGGCCATGCCAGGGAAGGCCCAGGGAGCGGGGAGCAGTTGGGTCGTTAACGAGAACATTTTAGCTCTCAGCTGCTCTGGGCCAGAGGATGTCAGGGCGGGAGGGAGGGGGGAGATGCTGTCGGAATCTGTCAGAGGCCTGCGTCCAAGCAGCTGCCCGTGGAGAAGAGGCGGGGGGTCTCCCTGGACTTGGGGCCGAAGCTACTCTTCCTATGGATTTCGCCTTCCACATCGCAGGAGGGGTCTGAGGGTGTGCTGGGCCCCGCATAGATGCCCACGACGTGGCTCGGGGCCTCCGCCGTTCCAGGGGTTTAGTGCTTCGGAATGTTAACGTCACCTTTATAATGTAATTTTCCCTCATTTTAGACAATTTCTTAAATCGAATTTGCTGCCCTGCCTTTTCCCAATCCCCCATCGAGGCAGCCAGGCCCTCCAATCATTCCGGCTTATTGATGAAATGTTAAAAACCGCATACCCAGAGAACTCGATTTTGTTTTGGTGAAAAAAGGATGCTGGCCTAGTCAATGAGTTTGCTTAGCTGACTGGCTTTAATGGCAGTGACACTGAAGAAAAGGCTGTGGTCTGTAACGCACAGTAGGGAGGAGGCTCCTCACCGTGTTTCCCGTGTGGTTTTTCACTTCTGATTCTGAACGGATCTAGACACAGGGGTCTTTCCTGCTGAGAATAGAAAGCCCGTGTGCCAGTATCCAGGTGGACCCCGCACCTCACAGCACGTGCCAGAGGCTGCTGGGTCCTTTCTCCACAGACAGTCGGGCAGGTACCTCCTGTGGGTATCAGGGCTTGCCCGTACCGGTGGAAATCCCTTGCACTACCTGAAATCCAGCTGCAGCTGGTTCGTGATTCTCCTGTGATCAGTGGCTCATGTTGAGGAAAGTCGTCAATAAATGTCACAGAAACTTCCCCCAAGTGCCCGCCCTTACACCCGTTCTGGAGACATCTGACTTACCAAGCATGGGAAGGAAATGTTGATTCCTTAAATGCATTCATTCATTCCGCCAATATGTAATGTGCGCTTTCCAGTGCCAGCTGCTGTTACAGGTGCTGAGGATATAAAAAGGAACTCCACCGACCATAAGCTGAACCTCAGATCCGCTGAATTTCCTGATTGGTTCGCTTTGGGCTGAAGGTCTCCTTAGTAACCCTCCATTCTTGTACAAGAGTTACATAACTCTTACCATGGTTGTTAGGGTACCTTCACACCCCAAATTCCAGCAGATGCTTTTATTTGGTGACTTTTTTTTTTTTTTTTTACTGAGCGTTAAACTCACCTATAAGTTCACATCACAGGCAGGGGACTAGGCACTTTATAAATCAGAGAAAGAGTTAAAATGCTCACGTTTAATCTACACTAGGAGGATCTCTATGTAAATGCTGACATGATGTAGACAAAAGCTTGGGGAACATAAACAAGAGGAAGGTGCTAGAAAAGGAGGGCTGTGGTCTCAATGTGTGCCTGGCAGCTCTTAGAGGTTTGTTAAATACAGATTCTCAGGCCCCACCTCTTACCTCGCAAGTCAGAAACTCTGGTTCGAGAACCACTGGTGTAAAGAGACGCTGAAGGTTCTTCTACTTAGAAATCATTAAATGGTGCATTTTCAATACACCTAGAGGCCCGGCGCATGAAATATGTGCATGGGGACAGGGGGTGTCTCAGCCTGGTCTGTGCCCTCTCACAGTCCGGGAGACCTTGGGGGATGTCTGACTGCCGGCTTAGGCCTGCTCCCCACAGGGGGCAGACCTGAGCCATCAGTTGGGCATCCTGAGCACTGCCATGGAGGAAGGAGAGGCTCCTGCCACCACCACTGCCCTCTCCAGCCATGAGCCCAAGTGGCACTCCCCCTGTGGGAGCATACAAATCACCAGGGGGCAGCTCCTGCCTTGAGCATCTGTCCCCTGGTGGTCAGTGCACACCACAGCGACCCGTCTTCCTACCATTTGGTCAATTTGCATATGAGCCTTTTATTATATAGGATTTTTTTTTTTACAAAGCTTTCAGGGTTCCAGAGAGGAGAGCGACCCAACTCTTACTGAGGGAAGATCTATGCAGGCAAGGCGGAATTAGTGACTCGGCTGGTCATGGGAATGCTTTGGGTTTAGAAACTTGCTCTCTCTGAATCCGCAAAGCCTGACTCACAGTCACCGGCCGGTATTAGCCCCCCAGGCACCACCGGGCGTGTGTCTGCGTCCTCGGGCGGGTGAGGCAGAGAGAGCTCCGTCTTGGGCCGCTCCCGGCAGCAGCGTCTCTGAAAGCTGGTTCCCTGCCCGCTCGCTGATGGAATTAGAGCCCATTAGAGAGGCCACTGAAAGAATCCATCAGCTCGCTCCGCTCCGTACAATGACTTCCATGTGCTGGGCACTCAGCCTGGTGCCGGAGGACAGGAGGGGGCGGCCGGGGAAAGGTGCCTGCGACCCAGAAGTCAGAGGCAACTCAGACTTCCATCTGGGAAGCAGCGCCCTCCCCACCCGTCTTTGTGCAGCTGGTGCCCAATGCCCATGGAGAGGACGAGAGGCCGGGCATGGCTGGGGCGGTCAGGGCCAGCTCTGAGCTCCGAGGCCACGGCGCTGGGCTGGGTGGGAGGGCCGCTTCACGGAAGATGGGTGTGGACATGGCACGTCGCAGCGGGCCCTCTGCCTGCATAGTTGAAGAGCGGGAGGGAACGTTTTCAGTTCTTGCCTGAGCCAGATGGAAACGGACCTTGGACAGGACAGAACCTTTTTCTAGGGTTTTCAGCAGGGCTTGTGTGTGCTGAGCTGGAAATGGAGGCTTCAGATGCTGGAATTAAACAAAAATAACGGTCTTCGTTTTCATCCCTCGCCACACGGAGCTTATCT
This sequence comes from Lasiurus borealis, assembly GCA_004026805.1. Taxonomy (NCBI): domain Eukaryota; kingdom Metazoa; phylum Chordata; class Mammalia; order Chiroptera; family Vespertilionidae; genus Lasiurus; species Lasiurus borealis. Next base: position 12,096 of record PVJN01005407.1, on the reverse strand, counting down.
GGACTTCCTGAGTCACTTAGGCTGTGAAATGGGCCCATCCGTCAGGGAAAGGGAAAAGGTGACAACAGCTGAGAAAACAGAGAGCAGCAGACGTCCCGGACAGAGCCCGGCCCCAGAGCGAGCACGCACACACGTGTGCCACTCGGAGATGAAAAATGCCTTTCCTGGGCCATCCATCATCATCCCCTCCACGGAGACGGCTCCCCCACCCAGGGCACGGTTCCCCCCGAGGGTGCGGGGGGTCCCTCGCCCTCTGTGGACAGCCTCCGGTGATGGATGGGCCTGGGCGCTGTGCCTCTCCAGAATGACTGAGCAGGGTGGCTGGGAGGTGAGGAGGGCAGGGAGCCTCCCAGCCACAGGGGAAGTGCTTGCCTCTCTCCATCCCAAGGAGGGGGGGGTCCCCACAGGTAGAACGAGCTCCCTCACCTCCTTCTCTTCAGTGGCCCCCTTCAGCCAGGCAGACACGTTGCTCTCAGCTAACGCTTGTTCGATGGATGACACATAGGATTTTTCTTCTCTTTGGGCACAGGGCTGAACTCAGAACCAGAAGTGTCTTCGGTCACCATCTGGCTCCAACACTTGATGTGAAAAGGGGGAAACTGAGGAATGATGGCCCGCATAAGTTCTCTAATAGATTAGTGGAGATTGTAAATTAGTATTAGCCGGACACTCCCTGGTCTCCTACAATCTGTGGACTTCTCAAGGACTTTCCCCAAAGCAAGATCCAATAAAAGTCACCTTGGTCATATTCCTGTGTCATTCTCACCTGATCAGTGAGGACTTCCACTGTTGTCCCATTTAGAATAGCATTCCTCTCTCTCTACACCCCTGACTCACCTGTCCACCTGGCATTCGCTCCCTCTCTCCCTCCCGCATCTGTTCTCCCTCAGTTTTCTCTGTCACACTTACCACTCTCTGAAAGTCCAGATACAGTGGCACCTTGAGATACGAGTTTAATTCGTTCTGTAACCTTGAGGCGTGGGAAACTATGAGACGCTCGAGTTGCGGTAAACTGGTGGGTCGTGTGCAGCCGGCCGATCCGCGTGATGACTCCTATCTCAAATGTTGCTCGTATTTCAAAGCAAAAACCGCTCGCTCCACGGCTCGTATCTCAAAAATCTCGTATGTTAGGGCACTCGTATCTCGAGGTACCACTGTACTTTATGTGTTTGTCTCTCCTTCATATGCCCCAGCTCCCAAGAATGTCCTCTCCACCAGGATGGAGGTTTTAGCCATTTTTTAAAAATCAGTTCTGTCTCTCTTCTTTATCACATGGCTGGGATACCTTTGCTGCATGAATGAAGAAATCAAATTAATTTTCTAGGATGCAAATCACCCCCCTGAGAATCTTGGTCGATCGTGGTTTATTTTTTTCCCGATGTGATGATTAGTCCATGACATTGGCTTCTTAGAGACGCAGGAGGCTTTGACCACGCGTGACATGAGGCCCGGGGTCTGCCCAGCCTCTGCACAGGGGCGCATCTCCAGCCCCAGGAGGACACAGCGCTTTACTGCGGCCGGCATGTGTGTCTCTGCTCCTTCGCTGAGAAAACACTGGAGACAGGACCTTTGCTGTTTTCCCTGCGGGACCCCCAGCACTTTGCCCAGAGCCTGGAGAACTGGGGTGCAGGGAGGCCAGTGAGAAGCTCAGCCAGGACGGACATGCTGACATTGGTGGTGACCGGAAAGGTAGCCACTGGCTAATTAGCACTTGAAATGTGTCTAGTGCAACTCATGAATGAATTTTTCATTTTCTTTATATTTAATGAATGTTAAGCATGAATAGCCACCTGGGACTACAGGCTACCAGACTGAATGGTAAGAGGGAATGTGTGCTAGATTGTCAATATACTTAATGAATAACCACAACTGATATAATTGAAAAAAAAATCCATTCTCCCCCTGGCCAGTGTGGCTCAGTGGATAGAGGCATCAGCCTGCAGACTCAAGGGTCCCAGGTTCGATTCCGGTCAAGGGCATGGACCTTGGTTTCAGGGCACATTCCCGGTAGGGGGTTGTGCAGGAGGCAGCTGAATGGTGTTTCTCTTTCATCAAGGTTTCTGGCTCTCTATCCCTCTCTCTTCCTCTCTGCAAACAATCCATAAAATACATTTTAAAAATCAATGAAGTATATTAAAAAAAAGTTCATTGTCTATAAGATAAAAACCTCTCTAATTTGGAGTAATTGAGTGAAAACTAAGGAATTAGTCAAAAGGGAGAAGTGCTGGTTATTTAAAATCCTTGCTTTCTGGCAATCCAAGCCTGTGCTTAATGTTTTCCTTCTGGCATAATCCATACACAGAAATCAAAATGACATCTACGTTGTTTAATAGTACACAGTAAGGTATTTCCCATGACCTTAGGTAGCCTTTTGGATTCTGATTTTCGTGAATACCGAGCATTGCAGTGTTTTTAAAAAAACATACCACCACTTATTTAATCATTTCGTTGTCGATCCTCATTAGGCATTTGTATTAATTTCCATTTTTTGCTAATACAAATAAAAGTGTAATGACTACTCTTTTACACGAATCTTTCTGTATACCTTTGGTTCTTTCTTTTGGCTAGAATAGCACAAGTGAAGCAAACAAGCGATGGATATTTTTAAGCCTTCAAACATTTAGAAACGTGGTTTTGATAGCATCAGCGATAAACCCCTTTGATGGAATGATCAAATGGGTTTGTCCTGAGAGTCTTTAAATGATGGCTGCTGTGTGCATTGGCCCTTTGAAGCTGATGCATGAGCGCTTCTTACTGCTGTTTCTTGATGATTTTTAACTCCATTTCCTGGGGTTAAATTAATGCTACTGTGCTACTCGAAATCTACTTTTTTTTTTATTAATGTGTTACATGTATACATATCTTCCCATTGCCTCCCCCCGCTCCCTAATTCCCCAGTGTCTGTGTCCATTGGTGATGCTTATCTGCATGCAGACAAGTCCTTCGGTTGATCTCTTATCTACCCCACCTCTCCCTAATATCTTGCCACTGTAATTGGACAGCCTGTTTGATGCTTTTCTGCCTCTGTGTCTATCCTTTTGTTCATCAGTTTATAATGTTCTTTATGATCCATCAATGAGTGAGATCATGTGGTGATTGCAGGGACTTAAATAAGAGGAACATTTCTTTCTCAGGTGAAAGTCTTAAAATAATAAGGGAATCCTACCTGCCTGTCAATGCGGCTTCCAAAATTTCCCTAATCGTAGGCAGACGCCAAAATCAGGGTCGCAGAAAGGGGGAGAGAGCTCAGAGTAAGTCCTAGGGCATGATCCGGAAGCTGCACATATCACTTCTTCCGGAAATCAGTCTATGGCCACACCTGACAACATGAAAAATAGTTACCAAGGCCCGTTCACCAAATGCCCCTATTGTGACTATACCACTGGGTTATAACTAAGGTCTGTTCATTCAGCCACCACCTTCTTTCCCGCCCCATCCTCTCTTCCTTAGATTAGAGCGAGAACCTTCCAATTAGCCCGTATTCGCAATCTTGTTCTTTTCTAATCCAGCTTCTGTGTAGACGGCCAGATGGGTCCTTTTGAAATATAGATACGGCCACATCAACTCTTCTGCCTAAAATTTTTAATGGTGAAATCTCGACATCAAAGAGAAGAAATTTAAAAAGTCTTCTGATGACATCCAAAGTCTTTGTTTTTGTTTTTTTGGTTCTACCCAATTCTCCAATGTCTGGGGAACAGCCATGTTGGCCCATATTTGCTTGTTTTAGGAGTGGAAGGAATGGGAGCTAATGACTAAGTCTTTGATGGCGAATTCTCTGGGAGATGCGGCGAGAAAACATACGTGTTTTCTGTCCCTCGAATGAAACTCAGCATTCGTCCTCTCTTCACACCAATGTGGAAACTCCCCATTGGAAGCCCAGGCCTTCCAGAAGCACAGCCTTTTATTCTGTAGGACTTCTCGAGATTTTCAAGACTATTGAGAGACCTATGTCCTCTCAGAGTTCATGCTGGAGACCAGCCTGCAGAGCTGATCTGTCCTGTGATATGCTCCCGCAGAAAGGAGAGTAGGGTTGCATCTATAAAATTTTTTATATGCAGGTCTCTGGTGTTATTTCAAACAAAGAGGATCCTGAAGGCCAATGTTGAAGGTATTTCTTACTGCTAACTTAAGAGATTCTGGGTAACTCAGTTCATTTTCCTGGGAAGTCTTTCCTTGCTGATAACTACCTCAAGCTACCTCTTCCCCCACCCCCAATACACACCCTCTCTTCTCCCCTGCACTCCTGAGCTCCCATAGGACTCAATCTCCACCTAACCCTGAACACACCTTTCTCATATTGTTTGCAAGTTAATTTCGCTTACTGTATAAGACACAGTTGCAGAGCTGTGTCTTACAAAACACAGAATGATACCCAACCTCGAGCAGGAACTTCACATATGTTTACGAAAAAAAGAATTCATGAAAAGCTGAGACCGGTTTGGCTCAGTGGATAGAGCGTCGGCCTGTGGACTGAAGGGTCCCAGGTTCGATTCCGGTCGGGGGCATGTACCTTGCTTGTGGGCACATCTCCACTGTGGGGCGTGCAGGAGGCGGCTGATCGATGTCTCTCTCTCATCGATGTTTCTGACTTTCTATCCCTCTCCCTTCCTCTCTGTAAAAAAATCAATAAAATATATTTTTTTTAAAAAGAATTCATGAGCAATTTAATGCATCTCGTTCTTCCACATTTGCTTGGTGTTCTCAGCCTCCGTTTCTACGAAGATTCTCTCCCACCCAGTCCTTTTCCTTCTCCATCTTTTGCCAAGTCCACTGGGCAAACTCCTTCTTCTCACGACCTAGACTTTGTGATGCACGGATACGAAGGCTTTTCAGGAAAGCCGGTCACTTGAAGCTGGTACCCCCTTATCATAAGCTAATTATCGCCATCTCATTCAGCCCCGGGTCCCTGGAGCAAGCAGGCTTTCTTCAGTCGTTTGGGAACCCCGAGTTTCAGGGCCTAAGAAGCTACTGTTGCAGAAGTTCAGATGTGCATTCCAGAAGGTCAAGGATCTTTTAAGTGTCAGTACGTACTTCCCTTCCCCCTACCAATCACCCCCTGGAGAATATTCTATTCTCCGAAGCATTTTTTTCCTTCTTTTTTTAAACAAACCTACACTTCTGGACCAATTCATCTGCAATTTGCTATACTTCAGAGAGCTCAAAGCCCCCGCGTGCCTAAACTACTAGGAAAGATTTCTGGACACGTCAATAAAAGTGCCCTAATGAACAACAGCTGCAAAGAACATGTCTTTAAATAAATTGATTCCAAATTTCTCTGCATGTCTCTGTGATTTTTTGCTTTTTTAAACAGGCACTGCCGACTTGAAACTTAGCTATCTTTAAAGAAAAAAAAAAAAGCACACACACACACACACACACACACAAACCAAAAAAACTGAAAAATAATCATACATTGCTTCACAAAAAAATGCTGTTGTCTCGCTTTTCTTCACCGTTCTTTGTTTGAAAAGGTTAATGTGTGTTCGCACCGATTACCTCACTTCTGCTTGTAATAGCTCTTTGGAGCGAAAGGAAGCAAGTTGAGTACCTTTCCCATTCTGAATTTCATACAGCAGGTTGACAGACACACCCAGATGGGGGATCGGGATTAGAACTCGGGCCTCCTGATTCCAAAGACTTATATATTTATAGGCCCTGGGAACCACTGTCTCCTGAAACAAAACCAAGAATAGCCTGCTCCCCAGATAATGAGAGAGTCTGTGCCATAACCTGCGTAAGCTCTCTGAACGTGATAACTAACACATATATGTACAATTGGGTCAAGGTATGGGCTCTTACAAAGCAAACTAAGATTGGAATTTTCCCCTTGAAGGTGTAAAACTTACCCATGTATTTGATATGAAAAGAAAAATGTACATCGGTGACTTATCGGAAACACATCTAGACGTTCAGTGATAGTCCAGCGTCCTAAAGAATGACGCTGTTTTACTACTCATCAGTCGGTAAAGAAATGTCCCTCGGAAGAGGATTGTGATGGATGCTTCCATGTTGGGGTTTTAATAGCGTAACAGATGGTCATTTTCCCCTCACACAGGAGGCTAGAAATCAAAATCTGGCTCCCCCGCCATATGATTTCCCCTCTGATCTACTGCTCCGGCCATCTGGATTTCCCATGAATTGTGTTCCGTCATCAATGTGGAGGTAGTAAATATTTTACCGTCCAGTGCCCACTCTTTTATTCGGATTGGACAGGAGGAGAAAGAGCGTGGCAGATCCCTCTCTTGCAAACTCCTCCTCCTCCTCACCTGGCCCTTGCCCTGTGCCAAGGCCCTTGGTGAGGTGGTCTGGCTGGAGCCAAGACGCATGCAGAGTAGTGGGAGGTAGGCGAGAGGGAGGCCAGGGCTGAATGAGGACCCAGAGATGGTGGAGGAGAACAAAATGAAAAGCTGTTCCCAATTTGAAAAGCGAGTTGACGTCTGCTCCTCTGGTATGCAGTGAAACATGTTTCTCATCTAAGACATAATAAAAGCTACAAGCCTTTTACACTGTGCATTAAGAACTGCATCTTTAAGGGAACATCTTTTCAGAGAGCGCGCATACCCAGTTCTCCACGCGATGCTACTTTTGAACGTTTTTTATTAGTTCGGTAGATGAGATCTCCCCGAGTCATGGCAAGTCCTCAGCGAAACACTTTTTTGTAGAGAGAAACGACTGTTCCGGGTATACTGGCGTTTGGTGGATTTCTTTCTTTTTCTTTCTTTCTTTCTTTCTTTCTTTCTTTCTTTCTTTCTTTCTTTCTTTCTTTCTTTCTTCCTTCCTTCCTTCCTTCCTTCCTTCCTTCCTTCCTTCCTTCCTTCCTTCCTTCCTTCCTTTCTTTCTTTCTTTCTTTCTTTCTTTCTTTCTTTCTTTCTTTCTTTCTTTCTTTCTTTCTAAACAGTATATGATTATATTTAATGCACAAGTTTCATACAACCAAAAAGTAGAACACCAGAGTAAAATAGTAACAAAAACATGGTATTTCATTTGCAATGCATGAGAAATGGTTAACATCTATAGTCTTCCTTTCTTTCTTTCTTTCTTTCTTTCTTTCTTTCTTTCTTTCTTTCTTTCTTTCTTTCTTTCTTTCTAAACAGTATATGATTATATTTAATGCACAAGTTTCATACAACCAAAAAGTAGAACACCAGAGTAAAATAGTAACAAAAACATGGTATTTCATTTGCAATGCATGAAAAATGGTTAACATCTATAGTCTTCCTTCCTTCCTTCCTTTCTTTCTTTCTTTCACTCTTTTCTTTAAATAGAAAATTTCTGTTCGAACCGAGTGTGGAATATCAGGGGGCCAGCGTGAAGAGGGGAACTCATTTTCATGATGTGCAAATGACCCAAAGGAACCCTAGGGTTAAGGTGGATGAAGACTTGGAGGGGAAAGGGAAGGCAGGTAGAAGCAAGGAGCTTGGTCGGGGATATTTTCTGTGGCTTAGGAGACACGTTTTGTGTGTTGAGTCTGAGGTCTCAGGGGAAGGGGGCTCGGGAAACCATCCCAGAGCTGCACAGCCGAAGGGTCCCTTCACATGGTGTGTCACACAAATGGCAGCCCTGAAGCTGTACAAATGCAGCGTCACTGTTGGGAATGACAGAACTGTAGACATCTGTCATGTGGAATAAGAAAGGTATGCCCAGGAACACTTCTTGCTTTTACCTCTGAGATTATGTCATTTCAAAATTCCTTCTTCGTCTCTTTTGCTGGCAGTTCTTTGTCCCCTTTTATTCTCTGGCTTTATTGAGTTACTAGAGACCCAGTGCACACAATCTGTGCACGGGTAGGGTCATCCCTAGTGGCTGCTGGCTGCTGACCAGGCCTTTCTTCATTCTGCACTGCCCCCTGGTGGTTAGAGCAAGCAATCAAACTCCTGTTCGGCTGAACTCCCAAAGGGGCACTTTGCACATGAGGCTTTTATATATATAGATAATTTGTACTTGTTTCTTTGGTACTTGTTTCTTAAATAATGGTGTTTTCTCTTGTCCTGCATACTCTTTTTACATAATAGCACCCTTATGCACAGCTTTAACTATTGCCTGTGTATAGGACCAAACCAATAAGAGATGAGAGATTCTTGAGATTAAAAGTAGCTGACGCTGGCTCTAGGCAGGGGGCAGGACTTAAAGAAAAGATGGGGTGTTTAGAAGAGTCGTAGCAGGATTGGGATGGGGATTTGTAGCAGCTTAGCTTGAGTGGGAACAAGAAGATGAATAGGGCATTTTTCTAGAACCTATAGAAACATAGAACAGTGGCAACATGCTTTCAGATTATGCAACTAATGATGTTTTGGGGAGAGGCACTAGCTCATCTAATAAAAGAGTAATATGCAAATTGACTGTACCTCCGCTACATTCATAAGCCACACCCACCAGCCACACCCACCAGCCAATCAGAGTGAGTATGCAAATTAACCCAACCAAGATGGCTACGGCCACAGAGAGAGCAGAAGAGAGGCTTGGGTTTCCCCTGGCGATGGAGGAAGCCAACCTTTCTGCAAAGCTTGGAGGGCAGAGCTTAAGGCAACAAAGTTTCAATTGTAGAAGGTAAATCAATCCCAGATACAGGGCTTCCCCTTGAGTCGCTGGGGGGCTTGGCCGGCCTGCAAACCACCACCGGCCTCTCACCCAGGCCACCCCACTCCCCAAGGGAACACCCACCCTGATCCAGGACACCCTTCAGGGCAAACCAGCTGGCCCCCACCCATGTAGCAGGCCTCTATCCTATCTAATAAAAGAGTAATATGCAGATTGACCATCACTCCAACACACAAGATGACTGCCCCCATGTGGTCATAAGATCCTTCCCCCAATGTGGACACAAGATGGCCACCACAAGATGGCCAGCAGTGGAAGGTAGCTGGGAGGGGCCAGGCCTGCAAGGGAGGGCAGTTGGGGGTGATCAAGCCTGCAGGGGAGGGCAGTTAGGGATGACCAAGTCCACAGGGGAGGGCAGTTAGGGGCAAACAGGCTGGCAGGGGAGCAGTTAGGCATCCATCAGGCTGGCAGGGGAGTGGTTAGGGGCAATCAGGAAGGCAGGCAGGTGAGCAGTTGGGAGCTTGAAGTCCAGGTAGGATTGGGCCTGAACGGGCAGTTGGACATCCCTCGAGGGGTCCCCATATTGGAGAGGGAGCAGGCTGGGCTGAAGGACACCCCCCTCTTTCCCTCCGCCCCCTGTGCATGAATTTCATGCACCGGGCCTCCAGTAGTGAAATACAAGAGCTGTGATATTGGACAGATTTGGCTTCCAGTCCAAGCCCAGTGCTTATTAGCTGGTGACTGAAGACCTCCCTGCACTCTCTGAGCTTTGGTTTTCTTATCTAGAAAAGGAGGGAAGTGATTTCCCGGGGGATTAAAGGGGATAATCTACCTGAGTCATAAGATACTTGTCACCTGACAAGTCCTCTGGGCGCCATCACAGCCCTGGCCCCGTGGGCATATGGTTGCTCAGGGACAGGGATGCTGCAAGGCCACCAGGCCTGCGGCAGGCAGATGTGGTCTGAAGGTCAGCTCGTGTCATGTGGTCTGACAGCTCTCCTGGTAGATTCTGAGTGGAGAGAACGTGCGCAGGCTTGGTTTTTAGTCACATCTTAGAATCCTACTGTTATGCATCGTGATGTAAATATCTGCATTTTCTGATGGTCTTAGGCGACCCCTGTGAAAGGGTCGTTCGACCCCCCAAAGGGGTCTCGACCCACAGGTTGAGAACCGCTGCTTTCCAGGACACTCATTGACAGCCAGCATCACTCCCCCGAGGCTGGCGGCAAAGAGAGGGGAACGCTTTGATACGTTACCTTTGCAAGTGTGACTATTTTTTTCTTAATTGCCAGGGAGATGACACACCTGCAGATGCCAAGCCACTTTAGTTGTAAAACAAAGATTAAACGGCTTTTTCTCTTGGCTTATCTTTGTCTGACAAAAAAAAAAGTAAAAAAGTCTGTCCATGAAGATCATTTCCAACCCAAGAGTGGAACATGGACGGGAGTGTTCTATTTAACTTCACAAGATCGGCCTTTGAACATTATGAAAACCAGACTTTACAAGAGAAACCCTAAATTGATTCTAACAGACAATTTCCTACGTTCAGCCCGTGAAGAGGTGAATTCTGAAGGCGATGCGCTGCCTGACCGGGGACTGTCCCGTCACGGGCTCATGCCTGCGTGTTTATCTCCAGCCAAAGTTTAATTCCGGGAAGATGAGCAAATGAGAGCGGGGCTCTGAAGGCTGCTCAGGAGGCAGCGAAGTGCGGGCGGACGGAGGCAGGATTGTTTCCGCACCATCTGAGGGCTGCAGGCTCTGTGTCTGGGAGGTGATTGTTGGCATGTTTCCAGGGGAAAGGTATGTGGGCAGTCTGCGGGAAGAAGCTCCAGTCCATGTGTTCTGCGGAAGCAGAGTAGAGCGGACAACGTTTAAAGTCTCTATCCCACTGTTTTCTTTCCTAACGTGAGTGCTTACCTATAGACAAATACAGTGGTACCTCGAGATACGAGTTTAATTTGTTCTGTAATCTTGAGGCGTGGGAAACTATGATTTCCGGTCAGGGTATATGCCTGGGTTGCGGGCTTGGTCCCCAATAGGGGGCCTGCAGGAGGCAGCTGGACAATGATTCTCTCTCATCGTTCATGGTTCTATCTCTCTCCACCTATCCCTCTCTCTCCCTCTCCGTTTCTCATATATGTAGGGTTCTAGTGTGCTCTCTCTACAGACTACTGCATCATGCCTAGTTCTTGCACTCCTGCCATACACACATTTCCCCAGTGCCTGATACAGTGGTACCTCGAGATACGAGTTTAATTCGTTCCGTAACCTTGAGGCGTGGGAAACTATGAGACGCTCCAGTTGTGATAAACTGGTGGGTCGTGTGCAGCCGGCCGATCCGCGCGATGACTCCTATCTCAACTGTTGCTCGTATTTCAAAGCAGAAATCGCTCGCTCGACGGCTCGTATCTCAAAATTCTCGTATGTTAGGGCACTCGTATCTCGAGGTACCACTGTATTTGCAGAGTCGGGATTCTTTGCAAACATGCACAGCTTTTCCAGCACCTGACTCCCCCAGCGCGCCAGCAGCCAGCGGCACTCAGCTGACATCTGCTTTCTGTGGTACGAACCACGGAAACTTCTCTGCCACCCTGGGAGCCATGACTGTCACCTCCAACAAGGACTGGATCTCAACTCTGGGGGTGAGGGTGAGAGGCTGTTCGGGGGCCCCCCTATTTCAGCCCTAAGGCTGGCGGTTGCTGCTTCTACCTGTTATTTCTGTATTCTCTTGAGGTCTCCTTACTTCCTATTAGCTACTTCCTTATTATTGCAATCTCTTTTTACAGCTACTAATTCTTTATATTAAATTTTCCACATTGAAACTCCTGCAGCTCCTGTTTTGTAACAGGACACTGACCGATGGAGGGTCTCATTATTGCCTTAATAAAGACAGTGTTAAAAAGAAGCTTTGGGACCAAATCCTAGGCCAGTAGCAAAGACACCAAGCAAGTTAATCCAAGACATTACTAGAAGTTTCTGTGACTCCTTGAGTCCACTGACATTCCATCTTCTTGAAGAGAAGGAGTAAATTGAGTTCTGTTTCTCAGGATGATTAAAATGTTCTCTGCCCAATTTATATTTCAACACCAACTTAGCTCCATTTGCCTACTTGTTAGAAGGGAGAAGGTTCGTCTTACAGACCAGGAAACTTTCTAAACAAAAACTCAGTGGCCTACGGGTATTAAGGCATCCTCTGTGGGCGCCAGAATTCCAGCTGGCCGCGTCTCTTGGCCATTGAGAAAACCTGGCTTTGCGTTTCAGTAAAATGTTGAAATTAAATTACTTTTAGCGAAGCTTGAAGTTGGAAAATTTTATCATACAGAGTGAGTAAATCATTGTAAAATGTTCTAAGTACCTCCTAGTTTTCATTTCTATGGCACTGAAATAATCCATATAGGTTTTCCTGGCTCTTGCAGAAGTGAATATGCCAATGTACTCTGATTAAATCATTGGAAAATGTAAGAAAAATTCCTCCTTTTGGAAATGGTTTCATTGGGTCAGGTTCTCATCAGAAGAAGTCTATAGGGGTTTCATATTTAGGAAAGCAAAACAAAAATT
>PVJN01005406.1:0-82387 GCA_004026805.1 Lasiurus borealis | reverse complement strand
CTTATACTTCTGGGTCTCCCCAAAAGGAAATCGTAAATCCATCAGGAATGCCCTGGTCAGCATTAGTTAGGTAATCAGCTCGATAAATACCTGCATCCATCTGATCCGGGGAAAGGAAGCTTGCAATAACCACTCCACCTTTCTGCCTGGTGTAACTTCCTTGGTTCTGCTCCCTTCTGCCTATAGAATCCTTTGGCTCATACGTTTCAGAGCTCCTACCTACTAGACTGGAAGCTGTCCAATTTATAAATCACACATTTTTCCATTTAAATATTTTTGTTTTAACTATACTTTTATTGATATCAGAAACATCAATGCTGAGAGAGAATCATTGATTGGCTGCTTCTGCATGCCCCTACTGGGGATGGAGCCTGCAACCCAGGCATGTGCCCTGACCAGGAATCCAACCAGCAACCTCCTGGTTCACAGGTAGACGCTCAACCACCAACCCATGCCAGCCGAGCGAAAATTTACATCTTGCTCTAACAGTCAGAAAGGCCAGCGAGGGTTCAGGAGTTTCAGTGAGTTTAGAGATTTTGAGTTTAAGAATTCCCTTTGTTCTTGCCTGCTGATTGAGGGTGATAAGGAGCAGGGATGATTACAAGAATTTTGTAAGCCAAAACCGGTTTGGCTCAATGGATAGAGCGTCGGTCTGCAGACTGAAAGGTCCCAGGTTCAATTCCAGTCAAGGGCATGTATCTTGGTTTTGGGCACATCCCCAGTAGGGGGGCGTGCAAAGGGCAGCTGATCCATGTCTCTCTCATTGATGTTTCTAACTCTCTCTATCCCTCCCCCTTCCTCTCTGTAAGAAATCAATTAAAAATAAAAAAATAAAAAATAAAAAAAAAAAATATATATATATGAACTTTGTAAGGTTTTAGTTAAAGCTCATATGATTCTCTCAGTGAAGTAAGTGGGTGGTTCGGTCACTAGATATTGTGGAGGGTAAACACCAAGTGGAAACACATTTTCCAGCAGTTTCTTTGCCATTGTGGGGGGTCCGCCTTGCCGCAAGAGAGGGAGGCTTCAACAGATCCAGAAAAAATAAGACTTTCGAAAATGGACATGGTTAAAACTGAGTTCATTTATAAGAAAATTTCTTTTATTTTGTAGCAAACAATAATTTAACAACCAGACAAAGACACTATTGACAAATTTATACAAACTTCAATTAAAAGATTACCTATATTAGTAACATTTATCCATACACATATAACCTAAGGCTTATCATTGTTTAGACTATGCTTCCCATGTAATTTAACATGCCAAATAAGCTAGTTTCACATTTTTTTAAAGCCCCCATTAAACATTCTTTCTAACCTTATCTGAGATACCTCCCCCAGAATCACATCTTGGGCCTCAACTCTCTCTTCCCTTTCTTCTCCCTTGTCTCTGAGACATAAATCGGAACTCACAAAAACTTCTTCCCTCTAAGCTACATACCTAACATTGTGCCTCTAACTTCCTTCTCCTCCTTTGTCACACTGTCAATCCCATTTTCCTGCTAAGAGGAAGGGAGGTTAGGGTTAGGGTTAGGGTTAGGGTTAGGGTTAGGGTTAGGGTTAGGGTTACTGGGGCCCTGCCTCAAGGAAGAAAAAAGTTGAGAGAGAATATCCTCTGAAAAGATTTCCTACTTCTTTTGCCTTTGGGAATGAAAGATAGTCCAGAAGATAACAATAATTAAGGAAACACTTCTCAGCTTGAAATTAAGTGGCAGCTGCAAAAGACAGAACTAGTTGATAAGGAAATCAGATTCCTTTAACTCTATTATCTGCAGCAAACTAGATTGCTGTGAATTGTAAGCTTTCAAGAATGCTTCTAGCTGTAACCGGTTGGCTCAGTGGATAGAGTGTCAGCCTGTGAACTGAAAGGTCCCAGGTTTGATTCCGGTCAAGGGCATGTGCCTTGGTTGTGGGCACGTCCCCAGTGGGGGATGTGCAGGAGGCAGCTGATCAATGTTTCTAACTCTCTATTTCTTTCCCTTCCTCTCTGTAAAGTCAACACATTTAAAAAAGGAATGCTTTTCATTGGGATTTAGAATCATCTTTGCCAAAGCCAGAAAGTTAGGTCTTCCTGCAGTAAGTTTTGAAGCAGTTCTTGTTTATTTAGGCATCAGGTGGAGCCAGGTAGGTCAGAACTGGAGTCAGTGTGCAGGAAAAAGTATACATGGGTAGACTCCAAAACCTAGATACCTAGGTACACACACACACACACACACACACACACGCACACACACGGCACACTCAAGCAGAAATCCATTAGCTCTTTGAGGCTGAAATAATAGTAGTCAGACTCTCAGGAGTTCCAAGCATGTCCTCAAAATTCCGGCTCAGATGATTTTTACGAAATTAAAAAACAGAGGGGCATGTATAGAACATATAAATGATCTTTTTGTATGTGATATCCTATAAAATTTTGGATCAGTGGTGGGAGGAAAGCCCACTTTAAAAATGGTTCCATTAGAGAGTTGAGAATTTAAAAATTATGTTTTAACAAGTGATGAATTTTAAAAGGGCTACAGCAAAGAGGGAAATAAAAGAGAGGGGCATTTGCATCTTACTTCAATCATGTCAGGTTCCAATAAACTCTTATAAAAATTAGAAATAGAAAAAAGAGTGAATCAGTCTTGGAGAATGACTTTATGTAAATTGGGAAATGAAAGTAGAATAAAATAAGGAAGGTTTAATCTCTGTCCCTGAGAAGTACACTACCTGATTATGGGATGCATGTCAAAAAATGACATCCATTTTTTAACATAAAATAAAATAAAAACCCTGCAAGTACAGTAAATGTGTAGTCTGTACTTCCCCAATAGTGGGGAAAGACTGCACTGTCCTTCCCACTCTCCACCTTCATGACCTAGCAGACAACATTCAGGGAATAGTACACTTTGATTAGTGGTTTCAAGAAAGGATCAGGATAAGCATCCTTCTTATATGGAAAAAAAGCTTAATTCCATGTTCCTTGCTATCTTGGGAACTTACACCTTATGAAACTGAGCCAGACCTGAGAGCTTCTTTCTAGTATGAGTTCGCTGGTGGTGATTAAAAGTGGAGCGCTGACTGAAGGCTTTTCCACACTCCATACATTCATAGGGCTTCTCGCCAGTGTGAACTCTCTGGTGCACCGTGAGCTGTGAGCTGTCACTGAAGGCTTTCCCACAATCCTCGCATTTATAGGGTTTCTCCCCAGTGTGGGTTCTTTGATGTACCATAAGGCTAGAATTATGACTGAAGATCTTCCCGCATTTATTACATTCATAAGGTTTCTCCCCGGTGTGAATTCTCTGATGGATGATGAGGTATGAGTTTTGATTGAAAGATTTTCCGCACTCGGTGCATTTATAGGGCTTTTCACCTGTGTGGAGTCTCTGATGTCGAATCAGACATTTACTCAGGCTGAACGCCTTGCCACACTCGTTACATGCAAAAGGCTTTTCTCCGGTGTGAATTCGCTCGTGGTCAGCAAGGTGAGAGTTCTGATTGAAGCCCTTCCCGCACTCCCCGCATTTGTATGGTTTCTCTCCAGCGTGGAGCCGCTGATGTCGAATCAGACTCTTGTTCCGAGTGAAGGCCTTGTCACACTCCTTGCACTCAAAAGGCTTCTCCCCGGTGTGAATTCTCTGATGGTCAATCAGATCTCTGTTAGAACAGAAAGCTTTGCCACACTCGTTACACTTGAAGGGTTTCTTACCGGTGTGAAGTACCTGGTGTCGGAGAAGGTTTTTATTCCGGGTAAAGGTTGCTCCACATTCATTGCATTCGTAAGGCTTCTCCCCAGTATGGGTCCTCTGGTGGTCGTAGAGTTTGTAACTCTCGTTGAAAGCTTTTCCACATTCACTACATTTATACGGTTTCTCCCCGTCATGGAGTCTCTGGTGTTGAATCAGATGGGAGCTGTGCCGGTAGGTCTTTCCACACTTGCTGCATTCATAGGGCTTTTCCCCCGTGTGGGTTCTGAGATGAACCATGAGCTGGGATGTCTGCCTGAAGGCCTTGCCACACTCGTTGCATACAAAGGGTTTCTCTCCAGTGTGGATTCTCTGGTGGCCAATGAGGTGTGAACTCCAATTGAAAGCTTTGCCACATTCATCACACTGATATAATTTCTGTGCCTTCAGAACCTGATGTTCTGTGGGACTACAGGACAGATTCTTACGTTCGCCAAGATCCTTATAGTCATCACATTCGTCCTTTGTAGATTTGTTTTTATCCTCACGTGTTCTTTCCAAGAACTCACTTTCTAGTCTGCTCCCTTCCTCCTCTGAGGGTGCTTCTAGCTTTATTAAAGCATCTTCACAGGCATTTCCAGCTTCTGGTTCCCCAGGAACTGCCCCATACAGGCCTCCTGATGTCTCATCAGATGACTCTGTTCCCTTGGAAATTTCCTGTCTTGGAGGCAACTCTGAATTTTCCATCCGAGTCTCACCTGATCCCAAAAGAAAGAAGAAGAAAGCTTTTACTCATTTAGCATCCTTTTGAGGAAACAGAATCAATCAGGAGCCTACGTACCTGAAAAAGCCTTCACCTTTGGGCAAGGAATGAGGTGACACATTGAGAACAAGAGAGAAAATCAGAAACACCTCAAATTTTTCTTCCTGAAAAGAAAGACAAAGAAGGAGGAGAAGTTCGGTGGAGGAGGGTAGATGAAGAGCCATCAGGACAGCGAGATGTTGAGTCAGCACAATTAAGTGAGCAGAGCAATTAAAAGGTAAGAGATCAGATGTAAAGCAAGTATGATTTATCTTCCAGAGGTTACTCAGATGCTATGTATCCTTGGGAAAGAAAGCCTAAAGGTCTTTTCCAACCATGACATTATATGGTTCCATGACTCTCAGCAAAGATGTTGAGAGAGAGAGTGAGGGCAAATACATCCAATCAAATATGAGAAATAGTGTGGGCAAACATGAGAGTTGAAGGGAGTTTTACATTATGAGGGTATGATTAGAAAAAAGTATCAAAAAGAAGTGATTCTGGTATGATAGGATAATGACAAGATTTTGAAAAGCCAAAATGCTGGGGCAAAGGTCTGAAGGGGAGAGCAACACTCTAGGTGTGGGAATCCTGTATAGACCCAGGAGCACTAGATTGGTAAGAGCTAATACTGCACATGTATAAAAATTAAGAAAGCCTGGCCAGTGTTGCTCAGTGGTTGGGTGGTAACCTATGAACCAAGAGATCAGGGTTCGATTCCCGGTCAGGACACAGGCCCAGGTTGTGGGCTCAATCCCCAGTGGGGAGTGTGCAAGAAACAGCCGATCAATAATTCTCTCTCATCATTGATGTTTCTATTGCTCTCTCTCTCCCTCTCACCTGCTCATTCTCTAAAAACAATAAAAACATTTTTTTACTATATTTTATTGATTTTTTACAGAGAGGAAGGGAGAGGGATAGAGAGTTAGAAACACTGATGAGAGAGAAACATTGATCAGCTGCCTCCTGCACATCCCCTACTGGGTATGTGCCTGCAACCAAGGCACATGCCCTTGACTGGAATCGAACCTGTGACCCTAGAGTCCGCAGGTCAACACTCTATTCACTGAGCCAAACCGGTCAGGGCAATAAAAACATTTTAAAATAAAAAAAAGAAAGGAAGAAAGAAGCTCAAACCTACTTCCCCAAACTTGACCATTCTTTCTCTAATAAACAGAACCAGAGTCTTTGGGGGGGGGAGTGGTTGATTCCAGGCCACAGTAGAGAAGATACAAATTGAGTCGTTTGTGATGCCAGAACATCAGGCAGACAGAGAAAAGGACGGAGGCACCTCAGGGGAGAAACAAGGCAACTTGAAAGAGCTCTCAGTGGCCAAAGTGGGAACAGATTAAAAAACAAAATGGCCCATCGATGTTTCCAACTCTCTCCCTCTCCCTTTCTCTCTGTAAAAATATCAATAAAATATATTTTTTAAAAATAAAATAAAACAAAATCAAAATGAACAACAGCGCTGCATTATAAACCAAAGAAAAAATTTACACATCTAAGGTCACACAATGATATAACTTCATGGAATACACAGACAAATGGGGATGAAGGCACAACCCTTCCTCACAAAGAATTCCAGTTAATAAAAGTAGGAGGAATAACGGAAATCAAAGTCACCATTAAACCATTACTGAAATCATCACTGCAGGCAAGATCCCCCAGAGGATGCTAATTGACTGGTGAAAGGCAGGGACAAAGAGGGAGAGGGATAGAGAGTCAGAAACATGGATGAGAGAGAGACATCGATCAGCCATCTCCAGCACGCCCCCCACCAAGAATGTGTCTGAAACCAAGGTATATACCCCTGATCGGAATCGAACCCGGGACCCTTCAGTCCACAGGCCGACGCTCTATCCACTGAGCCAAACCAGTTCGGCAAAAATATATATATTTTTTAAAGTACAAATACAAAATACTTCAAAATATTGATGTCAAAAAACAACAAGGAATGACTGAGAGACTTGCGAGGACCTGCCAGTTTGAAGGAGAAGTAGACATGACAACTACATGAGGGATTCTAGACTGCATCCTGGAACACAAAGGGTCAATCAATAGAACCTATTAAAGCAGTGGTTCTCAACCTGTGGGTCGAGACCCCTTTGGTGGTCGAATGACCCTTTCACAGGGGTCGCCCAAGACCATCAGAAAACACCTATTTCCCATGGTCTTAGGAACCAACAGACCGCTCCTCGGTGTAGCAAAGTGTAGCAATGTAGTTTACTATTGTCATATGAAGACTGTTACCCATGCTACACCATGATTCAAGACGAAAATTTCATTTATTTATAATTAGAAATAAATATTTCACATTATATAATTACATATTGTTTTTGGATTAATCACTATGCTTTATGTTCAATTTGTAACAACGAAAATACATCCTGCAAATCAGATATTTACATTACAGTTCATAACAGTAGCAAGATTACAGTTATAAAGTAGCAATGAAAATAATTTTATGGTTGGGGGTCACCACAACGTGAGCAACTGTATCAAAGGATTGCGGCATTAGAAAGGTTGAGAACCACTGTATTAAAGTAATCAGTGTCATTCATCATACAGCACCGCTGTGAATTTCTTAATTCTGATGGTAGTAGTATGGTTATGCAGGGTATTAACTGAAGGCAAACTGGGTAAAGAAGATATGGAAACTCTGTATAGTTCTGCAACCTTCTGTAAGTCTCCAATTACTCAAAATTTAAAGGCTTCAAACTGAAGAAGTTTGAGTTGTTACTGTTTTTTCCTGGTTTATATCTTAAACACCAAAGGGTGGGGCAAAAGTAGGTTTATACTTGTATGTAAAATAATGTAATGATTAACAATACAAGAATAAACTGTTTCTCCCATTTAAGTTTACAAATTACAGTGCAGTAATGAGTGAATTTGTTCAAAATGTTCATACAAGTTTTGTTGCATGGCAAAAAAAAAGAAAGAAAGAAAGAAAGAAGAAACTGTTTCTCATACACCTGTAAATCTACTTTGGCCTCACCCTGAATTTAGGATTAACTCAGCAATCAAGGACATTCAATTCTGACCCATATCTTATTCCGATTGGGATTCATTCTTTCATTAATTTAACAAAATTTAGTGAGCAAGTAACTATGTATCAGGCACTGAGGTCACAGCAGTGAATACAGCATGTAAGCCTCATGCTCTGTGTACTATGGGAAAATAAACAGCAAACAAAATATTTTTTTAATTATTCTTGGAAAACATGTTTGAGTGGTATCATCTTGCTAGCACCAAAATTAACCAGCATAGGAACAAACGCGTTCCACAAACGGGAAAAGACATTATAACTTTCCTAGAAGCAACAAAGTAGGAATGTCCATTGACACTGAGCTATATATACACTTTTAAAATGGTGAAACAGTAAATGCTTATATATATCCTTTGGACAATGCTATTATGTATATGTTATCGCAGCATTGTTTTTACAGGATCCGTTTTTTTTAAAGCAATTGCATGATCTCATTTCCTAACATATATATGTGTATGCATATGAGTTGGTGCAAGAAGGCGTCAAATGCTAAAGACCAGGAAGCCTCCGGATCGCAGTTGCTTTTACTTTCCTGCCACTCACCCGCGTCCCCCAGCCGTCGGTAAGGAGCTCGCTTTGTTTGCACCATCAGGAGAGCAGAGAAAGCACGCAAATCAAAAGACTCCGGACTGTCTCCTGCGGGCGCCCCGGGCGCTGAAACGCGCTCCGATCCGCCCTCAGCGATGCGGATCCAGCACCAGCCAAACCCGCCCCGGGCGCAGCCTGCAGGTCCGGACCTCAGCCGCCGCCGACCCCGCAGGGCAGGCCGGCACCCCCGCCGGCCCTCCCGCCGCACAGCGGCTTCCGACGCCCCCACCTGGCCGCTCGCCGCGCGCCCCCACCGCTCGCTGCGGGATCCCATCACGCACGCGTCACCGTCCGGCCCTCGGCGGCCTCTCTAGGAACCTGGGAGGGCCGCCGTCTCGGCTTCTCCCGGTCCCAGTGCCACAGTGCTGGCCCGCCACCGTCCGAGTCATCGGAGGGCGCATCTCCAACGCCCCGCACCTCCCCGACCACACGCCTGCCCTCCTCCACTCTCCCAGGCGCATTCGGGCCCCACAGCTCTCTCAGCCTTGGCCTGTGTTCCCCCACTCTCCTCCCAATGTATGTGCAGGGCTGACCTTGGGGCTTCCCCACCCACCCACCCTCCCTTTACATCGCCCCCCTAAGAATAAAAATCCAGAGCTAGGGGTCGAAATAGCTATGCACCAGTGACCAGTGACCGCTGCCGGGTCCTGGCAGGAAGGAGTGGTTAAGAGGTCACTCCTGACTCCCCTGGGGCCTCCTTCAATGAAGGGAACCAGATGCTAGTTCCCAGGACTAATCTCTTCTTCGCCCATCACCGCCACAACCCAGGCTGGAGGTCCTTTCTTATGCCCAGCCACAGACACACCAACACCTTCCCTGGAGCTTCCAGCTGCTTTCTCCTTTGGGTGCCTTCTAACCAGGCTCCTGAGTTGGTGAACATGAGGTTATTGGCCGCTTGAAAAAGAGCAGCAGCAACATCGGGGACTGCCAGCCTCTGACAGAAAAAAAACGTCTTTTTTTTTTAAATATATATATTTTATTGATTTTTTACAGAGAGGAAGGGAGAGGAATAGATTTAGAAACATCAATGAGAAAGAAACCAGCTGCCTCCTTGCACAACCCCTATGGGATGTGCCCGCAGCTAAGGTACATGCCCCTGACTGGAATCAAACTCGGGACCCTTCAGTCCGCAGGCCGACATTCTATCCACTGAGCCAAACCGGTGAGGGCCAGAGCAGATGTCTTTTACCGGCAGCACCAGAGACCCTGAGGGTGTGCAGCCAATGCCATAAAGCATGTGTTGCCATGGCAGAGGCGTGCCACAAGCTGCTGTGGAGAAGCCAGGTAGCTGCTTGTGTTGCGCTCGGATATATTCCCTGGTGGCCAGCACCAGAAGTTGCTGATTGAACTCTCAGGCTCTGCTCCATACCTCTGAACTACCCCAAGTTCCTTTCCGGGGACATCACTGGAACTTGAATATCAGAACACTTTCAGAAGTGAGAAGTCTTGTCAAAGAAGATCCGATGCTGACATCTTGCTATCTATGTCCAAGCTCCAAAGTGCTGCAATTAAAACTTGCCCCGCCGGTGTGTCTGCATATCTGTCCTCTGAAGCCTTCTGACCTGCCCCAAACCCTGGATTGGAGAATTTGGTTTTTTCCCCAACCCTTTCTGTCCCTTTCTCCATCGTGTAGAGCTAGCTGTACAATGAAAGCCACTTTCTTTCACTAACACTCTGGTGTCACTGTAATGGGCTATCTGCAGCGCAGGGTGGACTAGTTACTCTGGGAAGCAAATCGTGACTTGCTGGTTCATGGGTGAATGCTCAACCACTGAGCATCACTGGCCGGGCAGGCTTTTCTCTGATTTTAAACTAAATTTCCCATCTCAGAAGAGCCTGAGCAGGTTCTACGTGTGTGACCTCGAGAGATTTCCTGCTCCCGAACCCTAAGCCACTGAGGCCTTCATGGATTAACGTGCCACATCCAATGGCAATGTCAGGCAGAAGCTGGGACCAGATAGTTAAGAGCTCCCTGTGAGGTTTCCAAGTAGAGGGTGACCTTGAAATCAGAAGGTCACTTATCAGACTCAGTGGGCAAAGACTAGTCTAAGAAACCGGCTCTAACTTGCTGAGAACTCTGCAGCAGGTTGTTTCTGTCTTGGTTTGTGCAGACACATGAGGGGCACATGTCACGTGGCCCAGAACACTGGGGTATTTGTTCATCCCCAAACATCCCAGAAACTGATATTTCAGACCCTGTAAGGACCTACTTGCTGGGCTACAATGAGGTACGTAAAATACATAGTTAACTCCACTGGAAAGTGGCTCTTCTTATCCTTTACCCTACACCCACGGCCAGTACACCCAGAAATGGTGCCCCTGGGAACTGCTCAGTCATATTAGCAAAGGAAACTGTTCATAGCCTGCTTCTGCCTCCTAGATACCGACAACTGCATTTAAATTATGTTGCCCCCATACCGTCCCACTTTTTATCTGTTCCTTGGCCACCAGAATTTGGGTGCAGTTTTAGGAAAGATTATAACCACATCTATGGGTGAAACTACCTCAGTCTTTGAGCCTGTTTCCTCATTAGTAAGATGGAGATGCCTATTGTTCACTTCATTGAGACTTAGAGTAGTCGAATATGCCCTGAAGCATCATATATAGCAGTGATTTTCAACCTTTTTCATTTTATTACTAAAATTATGCGGCACACCAAAAAATATATACATATATATATATATATATATATACACACATATATGTATGTGTGTGTATATATATGTATTTCCAATCCGACAAAAATAGGTATAATTGGGATTCATTCCCACTGGCCGGCTGTTGGCTATCATTGTGTTAGCTATTGTTATTTCACTATTTGACAGTCTAAGGGAAAAGAGGTAGTGTCCCTGACTCAATAGTCAAGTATTGCATGTTTTAAAGATTCTGGAGGCACACCGGTTGAAAATTGCTGACCTACAGTGCAATAATAACTGGCTGAAGGCTCGGGATGCGCCAGGCCATTTGCCACGTAGTGTCTGTATGTCACCCTTTCCAGTGCCCATAGACCCACGTGGCACACACTGTGCTCTGCATTTTCTAGACTGTTGGGTATCAAGACCCACGGGTTGGGTATCTTCCCCAAGGCCACCACCCAGAGGGGAAGGGGCAGAGCGAGGGTGCGTCTGATGCCCAGGACTTTGAATGGGCTGAGAACCGCCAATGCAGCCCGAGGCCCCGCTCCGCTGCCCCCGCAGAGCTGGCTCGGCTTGGGACAGCGAGTCGTCCCGGCAGCTAAACTGCGACCTCACTCCCGGCTGCGGAGGCGCGCGCAAGCCCACCTTCAGGGCCGGGACTTCCGGGTTCCTGGGGCGACCGGAAGTGGGTCCTCCCTGGCTTCCGGCCCGGCCATTGTTTTTTGCTTCTGCCGGCAACCACGGTGTTGTGTGCCGAGGCGGCGCCGCAGCGGTACTCCCAGTGAGTGGACCGGGGCGGGGGACGAGGGGCTGCCCCGGGGCGGGGAACGAGGGGCTTCCTGGGGCGGGAAATCAGGGGCTGCCTGGGGAAGGGGAACAAGGGAGGGGCTGCCGGGGGAAGGGAACGAGGAGCTGCCGGGGCCGGGGTCGTTACACTGGAGCCTCGGCCGCCCACAGCCCAAAAGTCGGCCACGCTGGCCAGGCCCGCGCTTCGCCCCGCGGCCGGCGGCAACATCCCTGCGGCGCTCAGAAGCAGCCTCCTCTTTGTCGCATCCCCCCAACCCGCGGTGCCCGACCCCCCGGAGCCGGGTCCCTGCGGGCGCGGCGATGGACGAGGCGCCCGTGGCCAGGTGAGCGGCATCGCAGACGCCTGCCTGGCGGAGCGCACAGTGCAGAGAGGTGTTTTCCCGGCTTTAACCCGGGACACGGGGCACAGCTTCAGCCGTGGGTCAGACGCTGCCGGCGTTTCAAACGTGGAGTGTGAGTAGGACGCGCACAAATCCGGATAAGATAAGCTGCCGCGCATTGGGAACTGTAAAGGAAGCGGGAAAAGGCCACGCTTTAAATACGTGTGGGCTCCCAAGAGTTCGCCGGCTATTTTCGTCGTTTCTAAAGAAATTGGGCCGAGACCGGTTTGGCTCAGTGGATAGAGCGTCAGCTTGCGGACTGAAAGGTCCCAGGTTCGATTCCCGTCGGGGGCATGTACCTTGCTTGCGGGCACATCTCCACTGTGGGGCGTGCAGGAGGCGGCTGATCGATGTTTCTGACTATCTCTCTCCCTTCCTCTCTGTAAAAAATCAATAAAATATATGTTTTTTAAAATGTCTTTAAAAAAAGGAAAGAAATTGAGACACAAAGAGAAGTAGCTTACCCAGGGTACCCAGTGGCAGAATTGGAATTGGAAGCAGAGCACAGATGCCCTAGTTAACCACTAAAGTGCTGATTTTTCAAAGTTCTACCCGATGTAAACTGAATAAAAGTTTTCCTCCTATTTCAGGATTAGCTAAATGAACCACGTTCATTCGTTTACCAAATGTGTGCCTGTGTGCCATGTACGCACATATACAAAGATGACTAGAAACCAGCCTGTCCTCTTGAGTCCACCCAGAAAGTGGGGGAGACAGCCATGTAAACTGGGTTCGATCCCAGGCAGGGGCATGTACCTTGGTTTCGGGCACATCCCCAGTAGGGGGTGTGCAGGAGGCAGCTGATCAGTGTTTCTCATCGATGTTTCCAACTCTCTCTCCCTTTCCCTTCCTCTCTGTAAAAAAATTAATAAAATATATTTTTTTAAAAAAGAGAGAGAAAATGGCATTTGGGTCTTGACAAATAAGTAGGAGTCTGTCAGAAGCTGAAAGGAAGCCCAGCCAGGGTGGCCCAGTAGCTGAGTGGCAACCCGGGTCAGCAGCTCACCCTACGATTCTCACCCAATCCTCCCATGCCCTGATTGTGGCCTTGATCCCAGTAGGGCCATGCGGGAGGCAGCCAGTCGAAGATTCTGATTGATTTTTTTTCTCTATCCCTTTCTCTGAAGTCAATAAAAACATACTTTTTAAAAGCTGAAAAGAGGAAGAAAAATCCAAACAGGGGAAGAGTATTTTAGCTGTGTCTCTAGAGCAGTGGTTCTTAACCTTCCTAAGGCCGCGACCCTTGCATACAGTTCCTCATGTGGTGGTGACCCCCAACCATGAAATTTTGCTACTGTTATGCATTAAATTTTGCTACTGTTATGTAAATATCTGCATTTTCCGATGGTCTTAGGCGACTCCTGTGAAAGGATTGTTCGACCCCCAAAGGGGTTACGACCCACAGGTTGAGAACCGCTGCTCTAGAGCTTTAGTCCCAACTTTATTGTGTATCTCTAGCTCAATAGAAAAGCGTAGAAAAATGTTGAGCATACACTTCCAACATAGGTTTATTTGTAAGTTAAAAATAAGTGCTATTTTACAAATTTAATGCACGTTATAAAACATGCACTAAATAATGAGTTAAATAACAACTTAGTGTTTTCTTATGTACCCTTTGAATCATCTTGCATTTCCCACATTTGAAGGTCATTGTTACTATTCTAAGCTGGGTACCTGGGGAGAGTGGTAGAAACTGTGGCTAGAACAGAGGTCTAAGACTGTGTGAAGGACTGAGAGTGCCAGGTATAGATATTTAAGTTTTATCTTCTAGGGAGCCACTGAAAGTTTAAGTAGGTAAGTCACTTGCAAAGATACTTAGACTGCCCCGGTTGTGCGCTTGCTCTTTTGTTGTTTTTTTTTTTCCTGGAGCTTTGCTTTTTAAATGTGGAGGGTCTGTTATCAGCCTGGGGCTGAACACTCTGAGGATTTGATTTCTCTCTTATGTTTCTGTAGGTGACACTTCCCTCACCCTACATCACAACTTTGAAAAACAGCTCCTGGGACCTGAATTATAGACCATCATTTTAATCAGACAAACTGCTGTTGGAACAAGCTTCGCTTTGGGGTCACAATGGCCACCCCAGGCAGGGAAACTTTAGGTCTCATCCCGGGGAGTGCTGTGGTCCAGAAACAGGAGCCAGGGAGCCAGACCTGGGGGCAAGACTGCGATCTCCAGAAGAACCACCTTCCTGTGTGTGAAATTTTCCGGCTACACTTCAGGCAGTTGTATTACCATGAGACGTCTGGGCCCCAGGAGGCGCTGAGCCGGCTGCGGGAGCTCTGCCGCTGGTGGCTGATGCCCGAGGTGCACACCAAGGAGCAGATCCTGGAGCTGCTGGTGCTGGAGCAGTTCCTGAGCATCCTGCCCGGCCAGCTCCGGACCTGGGTGCAGCTGCACCACCCCAAGAGTGGCGAGGAAGCCGTGGCCGTGGTGGAGGATTTCCAGAGACACCTCAGTGGATCAGGAAAGGTGAGTAGTTGGCATCTAGAATCATTCTCTAATGCTTAGGTTAGCTTGGGAATAGGCATTCTCCATTCCTTAGGCCCTAGGCTGGTTTGCTCGTAGGAATCCTGAGCTAGTCATACACTTCTGTTGGTGCTCCAAGCCATAAACAGAAATGCAGACTGCAGCCAAGCTGTGGATCACTTTGTGAAATAGTGTTTTGTGAGCCCAGCTCCAGCCTGGAGATCCACACAGCACTCCGGGCAGTAGAGGATCTGCACGTTGGTTAGAATGCGGGAGCATGGTGGCCAGAGGTGAACCTCAGGTATGCTGATGACATGGGTCCTCGTTTGAGAAGTTCTCATTACTCCCTTCTTCGGACTTCTCAGAGTCGATTATCTCTCTTCCTGCCTTTTAGGTTCCTTATGAGCGGTGACATTTGGGGCTTCATAAACATTTTTCCCTTTCCTAGCTTTCTAAGCCAATTAGGGTCTTTTTGCTTCTTTACCTCTAATTTCTTTTATACATATACATATATATTTTATTGTTTTTTACAGAGAGGAAGGGAGAGGTATAGAGAGTTAGAAACATCGATGAGAGGGAGACATTGATCAGCTGCCTCCTGCACGCCTCCTACTGGGGATGTGCCCGCAACCAAGGTACATGCCCTTGACCAGAATCAAACCAAGGATCTTTCAGTCCTCAGGCTGATGCTCTATTCACTGAGCCAAACTTGTTTCAGCTCTACCTCTAATTTCAATTTTTCCTATTTCCCTAGGATCTCTCAAATTTAAAGCCAAGGTAATTAAGATTAGAGGAAAAGCTGGAAAATCAAAACTGGGATAACAGGGAGAAATCTGGCTTATAGGACCACAGAGCTAACTCGCTCAATGACCATTTATGTCACTCAAGGTTCAGCCAAAGAAGAAAAACCAACATAAAATTATTTTATGTAGTTATATACATATTTGTTTTATTGACAGAAAGTGGCTTGTGTGATTATGGGAGCTAGCAAGACAAGTCTGAAATCTGTAGGGCGGGCTAACTGAAAGGGCTGACTGAAACTCAGGCACAGGCGGAAGCTGCTGTCCCAGGCAGAATTTCTTTAATGGAACTATCAGTTCTGAATTTTAAGTCTTCCAACTGATTAAGTCAGGCCCATCCAAATTATCTAGGATGCTAAAGTAAAACTATTATGGACTTTAATCACATGTATAAATCACTGCAACACCTAGGTTAATGCTAAATTGACACATCAAAAGACCATCACACCATGAATAAGTCAGTTCCTTCAGATGAGTCTCAGATTGCTCCCTTGTAACCAAACAAGGTGACTGAGGGTCTCCTCTATGTCTACTCCTTTTCAGTTTACCAGGAAAAACTAATAAAATTTCCCAAATACCATCACATACTTTTACTCAGTACTTTTAAAAAAATGATTACATATCTATGCCTAGGGAATCACTTCCAGTTGATTGGGAGTCCTAGGGCTAAATCTTTTTCCAAGAGTATTAGCCAATGCCCATTTGGCATTATCAAGTCCATTGTCAACCAGTATTTCCTTGTGTAAACACACAGAAATGAATCAACCATCTTTGGGATCTAGAGAGCAAGTAGGCCCAACTCTGGGCAAAGACAAATGGCTTAAAGAACTGTTTAGAGTGCCATTTGGTGAGGAGGGTGGAAGAAAAATTTTCCTATTTCCTCACTTCTTTTGCTTTAAGCGGAAGAAAATGCTCCCTCTATTAAAATTCAGTCTTTTTTATCCAGGGAGCCTCAGAAAAAAGAGACGTCAGTGGTTGAGCATTGACCAATGAACTAGGAGGTCACGGTTTGATTCCCAGTCGGGGCATATGCCTGGATTGTGGGCTTGATGCCCAGTGTGGGGTGTATCAGTGATTCTCATTATTGAAGCTTCTGTCTGTCTGTCTCTCCCTTCCTTTCTGAAATCAATAAAAATAGGTATTTTTTAAAAAGTAACGGAGTCACAAACCCAAGAGAGTGAGTAACAGTTGATAGGGGAGCTGAACCTAGGAGTGGGGTCTTTGGATTCCATTTTTTACTCTACCACTATTGTCACTTCTCTGATGTGAAGACAAGAGAGCAGCGCCCTGGCAGATGTGCTCGGTGGTTGGAGAGTCAGCCCACACACTGACGGGTCTCAGATTTGATTCCCAGGCAAGGACACGTACCTAGGTTGTAGGTTCAATCCCTGACCTTCGTAGGGGGTGCATGCAGAAAGCAGCTAGTTAATGTGTCTCTCTCTCCCTCTTTTTCACTGTACCTAAAATTCCTCAGATGAGGATTAACCAAAACCAAAACAAAAAAAGATACAAGAGCAGGGCTGTCTTTCCTAGCACAGGCTCATAATATTTATGGCTAAATGAATAAATAAGCTTTCTTTTCTTTTTTTTTTTTTCTATTTCTCAAAGTATATTTTATTGATTTTTCACAAAAAGGAAGGGAGAGGGAGAGAGAGTTAGAAACATCGATGAGAGAGAGACATAATCAGCTGCCTCCTGCACGCCCCCCACTGGGTGCTCATGTACCGCAACCAAGGTACATGCCCTTGACTGGAATCGAACCTGGGACCCTTCAGTCCGCAGACCTACGCTCTACCACTGAGTCAAACCGGCTTTGGCGAATAAATAAGCTTTCTCATGGCAGTTTGGCATGGGACAGTTAAGGAATGTCAGGGCAGATCAGTCAGTCTGCTTAGCCACAGGGAGCATGTGCGTGTGTGCACATTGGGGCTGGGAAGGATCGAAAAGGTATCCTTGAAGGGCTGCAGAATCATGCAACTTGAAAAATACTTTTAAATTGTTTTATGTTAGCTTTTAACAGGCTTACAAAATATGAAAATAGTAATCATTATCTCCATTTGACAAGTGATCTGAGCACAGAGAGGTTAATTGACTCATTTAAGATGAAAGAGCTAGTAGGTGTTCCCTTTGACCCCGAGACTTAGCCAACGTGTAGTTATTGCTGATAACCACCAAGTATGGGAACTAGACTTTTCCAGCTTCTTAGGTTCTAAGCTCCTAGCTTTCCCCTAGTGTCTTGCTGTGGAATGCCATCTTAGGATGAAAATTGGAATGGGGATTGCATGCCTGTGAGGAAAGGAAATGCATGAGTCCTGGATAATGAGCAGGAAGTGTGCCAGGATTTAATTGCTGGTTAATTATAAGGTTTTGTTGTCACAGTGCAATTAAGGTCCATCTTTTGCCAGTTCCCAGAGCTGCTTTATTTAAGAACTATAACTCCCCTCAGCTATTTTGCTCGGTGGTTGAGCTGTGACACATGTACCAAGAGATCACCGTTTTGATTGCAGGTAAGGGCATGTGCTGGGTTGCAGGCTCGATCCCCAGTAGCGGGCATGCAGGAGGCAGCCAATCGTTTTTGATTCTCTCCCATTGATGTTTCTCTCTCTTCCTCACTCTAAAATCAATTAAAATGTATTTTTTTTAAAAGAGAACTGTTACTCCCATTTATAAGATATCCCCAGTGCAAAACCTGATCACCACAGACCCTAGGGAGTCTCCCTGGTTCCACCACTGCACTGGAGAGAGATACAGTAAAGAAGCAAGTTCCGCTGAGACCGGTGTGGCTCAGTGGATAGAGTGTCGGCTTGTGGACTGAAAGGTCTCAGGTTCGATTCTGGTTGGGGGCATGTACCTTGCTTGTGGGCACATCTCCACTGTGGGGTGTGCAGGAGGCAGCTGATCGATGTCTCTCTCTCATCGATGTTTCTGACTTTCTCTCTCCCTTCCTCTCTGTAAAAAAATAAATAAAATATATTTTTTTAAAAAAGAAGAAGCAAGTTCCCCATCAGCAGATGTGTAGCCCAATTGGGCAAGTCCAGTATGGTTTGTCAGAGGAGCAGTTATTTTCTCCTTCGATGTAATATGTATATGCAGAGTGAATGAGCTTATAAATGTGATTTATTTAGATGTTTTAGATTTTCTGTTCCAAATGCTGGTAAAAATAGTAATCATGAGATTGTGAGGAGCTGGTTTGATGATAGCAGCAATGGTTAGAAAGAAAAGGTCTGTGCTTTGAGATATTCTCAAAGTCAAAGTCTCTAAAAATTAATATTATCTGATCCTATTTGACTTCTAATATAAACTATTGAGGAGATATAGTTCTATTGAAAACGGAGTTTGCAGATAATTCTAAAAACCAGTAGAAAAATATCAAGAGGAAGTCAGACAGAAAATATTACTAATTAAGCACCAATGTTGGGCCCAGCATTGTTCTAGGAGCTAGTGGTCAAGAGAAAAAGTTTATATTTCATTGGGGAGAAGTATACAATAAAGGAATAAATAAGATAACATAGAGATAAAACATGCAATAGAAAATATAATCAGGTAATTGGAAAGAGTGACTGTCTTGTCAGTGTGGTCAGAGATGGTTTCTCTGAAGAGGAGACACTTTTGCTGAGAGAAATTGGAAAAGCTCTTTTGAAGTTTGTCAGCCACTATTTTGGGGCTATTGCTTCAGCTGTCAGCCTCAGTAGTGTTATTTGTGCACATACAGATATACACAGCTATCATTCTTTAATTTTTTGGTACTTCTGTTTGCTCTCTTCTATAGGCTTAGGTCCTAAGGAGTGTACTGAATTTCTCTCCTGCCTCCCTTTTCTAGATGATTCTTAAAGCACTTTGTGTCTGAGGAGTGACACAGAGGAAAAGTGGTTATATAATCTGATCTTCAAGCTTCTAGCAGGATATCAACAGAAGGATGAAGGTTACAAGCTGCAGATACTGCTGAGACAGTTCCTTCCCTAGTAGGCTAGGCTGGGGCTGGAAAGATACTCTGGCTCTTTCTTTCCCTGGCTTGCTTTCTTGGGATGCTTCTTGGAGGTTTTGGATTCTGTACCTTTAAGGATTGTCTTTTGAACCTAATTGTATTTCCTTATCTCTAGGTTTCAGCTCCAGCACAGAAACAGGAAATGCATTTGGAGAAGATGACAGCCTTGAGTACAACAGAGCAATCTCTCTCTACCTCACTCCTCAGTAATGGCTCAGCCCCTGGAGCCCACCTGGAGCTGCCTCCTGACCCAGGGGCATACTGCCTCCCCAACGGGCCCTCCGGTACTTGCCTCTCCGGCTCTGGTCACACCTCTCTTCTCTCTTCTGGAATCACTTTTCCTTCATCTTCACTTCTCCACCTTATTGGAATCCCTCATTTCCCTGCCCTCTGTCTTCCTTCCATAGCGACTTTTTCTGTTCCCTTTTGCTTATTCTTTAATTATTAATGTATATAGCAAGTCTTTGTCATGGCGAAGACACTGTTGGCAGCAGAGATAGTATTTAGCATACTGTCACTGTGCTTTCAAAGAGCCATTTAGTTACCTACTAAGCAGAAAGTCGGTCATAGTGTAAGAGTCAGTCTCCTAAGAGACATGAGTGATATCCATTCTCAGGCATTTGATGCCATAACAAATGAGCAATGTGGACATTGTTAATGGTGAGCTGGGGCTGGTAGGGGATGGATGCTTCATGGATGAGATGGCAGTGGTGTTGGATAGTGAAAAATCAAGGAGAAATTTTTTCTTTTATATATTTTTATTGATTTCAGAGAGGAAGAGCGAAGGAGAGAGAGATAAAAACATCAATGATGGGAGAGAATCATTGCATGGCTGCTTTCTGCATGCCCCACACTGGGGATTGAGCCCACAACCCCGGGCACTTGCCCTTGGCCAGAATCAAACCAGGACCCTTCAGTCCGCAGGCTGATACTCTACCCACTGCACAAAACTGGCTAAGGCTCAAGTAGAAACTTTAAGGGTGGAGGACACCTAGTAGAGAACATACACAAAGACTTAAGCCAAAACCAGTGTGGCTCAGTGGATAGAGCATCGGCCTACAAACTGAAGGGTCTCAGGTTCCGATTCCGGTCAAGGGCATGTATCTTGGTTGCAGGCACAACCCCAGTAGGGGATGTACAGGAGGTGGCTGATTGATGTCTCTCTCTCATTGATGTTTCTAACTCTCTATCCCTCTCCCTTCCTCTCTGTAAAAAAATCAATAAAAATATATTTAAAAAAAACACACGACTTAAGTGGTTAATCCTTGGACCCTGTTGATGTAGGGTCAAGGGGGACTGCATTTGAGAGCTAGGGTCTGTTTGTACAAGGCCTTAGAGTTAAGGGTAAGAAGTTCAGGACAATTACTCTGGCACATGTGAGCATTACTGATCTAAAGGGTAGACCAGTGGTGGGAAGCTTTAGTATGAGGCTAGTGTAGATTATATGTGAGGTGATTATTGTCTACGTGAGGTTTAATGGAGTGGAAAGTGTTAGATGTGACAGGCATTGTGAAGGAAAATCCATGGGATAAGGGAGAAGTGGGGGGATTAGAGGGTTTTGGACAATCTCTGGAACCATTGACAGAACTTAGGAAAGGAAAATGTTAAGAATACACATTTGAGACACTGAACTTAAGAATTCTGGGGCAGCAAAGGAAATGTCCAAGCATCTGGAAGCTTGTGAAAGCGGTCTAGGAAAGAACTGAGAACTTAAGAGCATAATTAGAACAGTGAGAGTTGGTGAACCCTCTGACAGGGAGAAAAGGAAAGCACTAGCATCTGAGCTTCTGGAGTGTCCAAATGAGAGGGCAGACAAGAAAGAGAATGGGGGGCCAGAGATCTAAGGGGGAAATCGGGTGAGGCTGGTGCTAGGGTAGCCATGTGGGGAGGAAGTCGTCAGAAGTACAGCATCCTTATGAGAGGTTGAAGAGAGTGAGGACTGGCAGACCAGTTTTCAATTTGACCAGGTCCTGCTACTTCACTCTCCTTGGAAAGTTCACACTTAGGAATACGCCTGTATGGACAAGGGGTGAGAAACTCTGGAGTTGCCTGGGGCCTCTGGAGTCCACTCTGAGGGATACTGACCTTATTAAAGCCAAGGGCAGGGTTTGTCCACTCATAGATGTCTTTCCTCCTTCAGCTCATTGTGCTTCCCCAGTGTCTTCCCTTCCCCAAGTGAGGAACGTAGGAGACCAAGCAGCAGAGACTGTGCTTCAGATGGTCAGGCCCCAGGTGAGCTTGGTTCTGTCTGTCTGTTGTGAGTTCCTGAATCTGAGGCCCAGTATACTGGTAACTAGAGCAGTGGTTCCCAACATGGGACACAAGGGGGCAATTTGATTTTTAAGCGGGGGCGACAATTCGAGAATGAGTTATTAACAGTGAATTTTTTTGCATTTCTTACCATCCTAGGGACTTTCTATACAGTATATAAGTATATGTTGTGACATAATTTACACATTGCAGTTTTCTCATATATATTTTATAAAACTTTATTTGTTTTTTAAATCCTTACCTGAGGATATTTTCCATGGATTTTAGAGAGATTGGAAGAGAGAGAGACAGAGAAATATCAATGTGACAGAAACACATTGATTGATTGATTGCCACCTGCATGAACCCAGGACTAGGGCTCAGGCTGGGGAGGCACATGTATGTGAGGCACGTGCCCTTGACCAGAATTGAACCCAGGACCCTACAGTCCACTCTATCCACTGAGCCAAACTGGCTAATTGTTATTTTTCATATCACTTCATATTATTATTTTTTAACAATTTCTTAGTGATTTCTTCTTCAGTACTTCAGCTGTTCTTTTTTTTTTTTTAATATATTTTATTGATTTTTTACAGAGAGGAAGGGAGAGGGATAGAAAGTCAGAAACATCAATGAGAGAGACATCAATCAGCTGCCTCCTGCACGCCCCCTACTAAGGATGTGCCCGAAACCAAGACACATGTCCCCGACTGGAATCGAACCTGGGACCTTTCAGTCCGCAGGCCGACGCTCCATCCACTGAGCCAAACTGCTCAGCTGTTCTTTTGTTCTTTTATTTTTCTCTTTCATGGATGCCATGTTCTTTGGAAGCTTGTTTAGATCAAATTAATGGCTTTTAGGCTTTCTCCACATGAGTAAGAGTTCATTTATAAAAAAATAAGAATTATATGTCACAGGACGGGCATTAGATTTTTGAGATGCTTAGGTGGGTCATGGCCAAAAAAAGGTTGGGAACCACTGAGCTAGATCTTATCTCAGGAGCACTGGATCGTTCTGAAACTGCCCCTCTGGCTTCCAACCTTCTTGCCTCCCTTGGAGCTTGGTGCCACCTACTGAGTTCATGGACTCTCTCTGGCCCTGTACTTGTCCTTTTAGATGTTTCATCCCAGCTTCTTTCTCCTCCACCTCTTTGCCCACCAGGGCCCTTACCCTGTGCTCTTGGTATCTCTGATGACTCCGACCTTCAGGGTGGGACTATCTCTTGAGCAATAGAAGCTTGTCGTTGCAGGGGTCTGCAGTGTACAAGTTCCTGTCTGTGGACTACACTGAACAGAAGTTGGAAGATCCGTCACTGAGTCAGAGAACCCCGTACCAGAACATCATGCTGGACGTGAACTGCAGCCTGGCCTCCCTGGGTAAGGATTCTGTGCCTCGGTGCCTTAGCATCTGCGTCCTTCACATTTTCTCCGCTCAGTTTTTTCTTTTTAAACTTTTATCATGAAAAATTACAACATAGACAAAACAGAACAATACAATGAACCTCTCTGCGCCCATCACCCAGCATCATCAGTTTTCAAACTTCTCTTTACTTCATAGAGGATTGAGCTAGGGTGGTTGAGTTAGAGTTTATATTGAAAGGATTAGTGAGCACATAAGTTATTGTAAGTGATGAGTTATGTTACTTACAATAAGGTAAAGGGATAGGAAATCTGTACAAATTGACCAGCTAGACCAGTCTTCGGAAAGCAGGGCCTCATTGAGACTGAGGAGCCTGGGAGCCTCAGCAACAAAAGGAAGTGAGTTTTCACACTATGTTGAATTAGGAACATGACACAGCTGGCTCCCTACATATCTTCTCCCACTGAGACCCATTGTTTTCACTCCGAATCTTTTCTCCCCTCACGGCTCTTTCTCAATTAAACTTTGTTCCCAATTGCTTTCTGCTTGCTGTGGCTCCTAATGGCTTGGCTTCTTCCCATGCATCATTTCAGCTTTGGTCTCTGACCTTTCAATTTTCCTCTTCACTTGACTACTAGCTCAGCGTCTCTCTGTCCTGATAGATTATCATCCATCTTCCTCCACTGATCTTTCCCCTTTGTCTTTTGTCCATGAAGAAAAATTTCTTTTTTTTAATATATTTTACTGATTTTTTACAGAGAGGAAGGGAGAGGGATAGAGAGTTAGAAACATCGATCAGCTGCCTCTTGCACACCCCCACCTGGGGATATGCCACAACCGAGGCACATGCCCTTGACCGGAATCGAACCTGAGACCCTTCAGTCCCCAGGCCGATGCTCTATCCCCTGACCAAACCGGTTTCGGCAATTTGAGCTATTTCTGATTTTTTTCTCTGATTCTCAATTTGTTACCTCATTCCTTATGTGAATGCTTTTTAAGGTACATAGACTCCTGATGGTTCTGTTTCCTCAATAGGATAAGAAATACTTTTTTCTTCTTTTTTTCTGCATCAGGTGAGACTCGGATGGAAAATTCAGAGTTGCCTCCAAGGCAGGACATTTCCAAAGGAACAGAGTCATCTGATGAGACATCAGGAGGCCTGTATGGGGCGGTTGCTGGGGGACCAGAAGCTGGAAATGCCTGTGAAGATGCTTTAATAAAGCTAGAAGCACCCTCAGAGGAGGAAGGGAGCAGATTAGAAAGTGAGTTCTTGGAAAGAACATGTGAGGATAAAAACAAATCTACAAAGCATGGATGTGATGAATATAAGGATCTTGGGGAACATAATAATCTGTCCTGTAGTCCTACAGAATATCAAGTTCTGAAGGCACAGAAATTCTATCAATGTGACGAATGTGGCAGAGCTTTCAATAGGAGTACACACCTCACTAACCACCAGAGAATCCACACCGGAGAGAAACCCTTTGTATGTAATGAGTGTGGCAAAGCCTTCAGGCAGACGTCTCAGCTCAAGGCTCATCTCAGAACCCACACGGGGGAAAAGCCCTATGAATGCAGCAAATGTGAAAAGACCTATCGGCACATGTCCAATCTCATTGAACACCAGAGATTCCATAATGGAGAGAAACCGTATAAATGCAATGAATGTGGAAAAGCTTACAGTGTTAGTTACAAACTCTATGACCACCTAAGAACCCATACTGGGGAGAAGCCTTATGAATGCATTAAGTGCGGAGCAGCCTTTACTCGGAATACATATCTTCTCCGACATCAAGCACTTCACACCGGTAAGCCCTACAAGTGCAACGAGTGTGGGAAAGGTTTATCTTCTAAAAGAGATCTGATTGACCATCAGAGAATTCACACTGGAGAAAAGCCTTTTGAGTGCAACGACTGTGGCAAGGCCTTCCGTCAGAATAGTAATCTTATTCGACACCAGAGACTTCACACGGGTGAAAAGCCCTATAAATGCAATGAGTGTGGCAGATCCTTTGGTCGAAAGTCACACCTCATTGCACATCAGAGAATTCACACTGGGGAGAAACCCTACGAATGTATTGAGTGTGGAAAAGCCTTCAGTCAGCTTTCTACTCGTAATCACCACTATCGAATTCACACTCGAGAGAAGCTCTGAGGTCTGGCTTCATCAGGTTCTTAGGTGTACGTTTCTAAGACACAGAACAAGGAACTTGGAATTAAGCTTTCTTTATAAGAAGGATGTTTACCCTGATCCCCTCTTGGAACCATTCATCAACGTCGGCCATTCCCTAAACGCTGTCTGTTGGGTCCTGAAGGTGGAGAGTGGGAGGAACAATGCAGTCCTTCTCCACTATTGGGAAAATGTGACTACATGTTTCTTGTATTTGTTGGGTTTTCCCTTTCCTCCCTTTCTTCCCTCCTTTGTTTTCTTCTATCTTTTTACCTTTTTCCCTCTCTTTTTCTCTCTTTCTTTCAACTGTTTAGAAATGTATCTCATTTCTTCAGTATGCACCCCATGATCATACTTGCTTTTTAAGAACAGAGATTATATTTTTCTTATTCTATTTCACCTCTCTTATTTTATAAAGTTATTCTTCAAGATTGATCATTCTTTACTTTCTCTTGGCTGTATACTTCCTTAACTATTTTTTGTTCTGTTAATCCTCATCAGAGGAAATTTTTCTGTTGACTTATCTAAGAAAGGAAAGGAGCAGGAGAGAGAGAAATATCAATGATGAGAGAGAATCATGGATTGGCTGCCCTCTGCACACGCCCCACTGGGGATCGAGCCCACAACTCAGGCATGTGCTCTTGACTGGAATCGAACCTGGGACCCTCCAATCTGCAGGCTGACAATCTATTCACTGAGCCAAACCGGCTAGGGCTCTATTGACTTTTAAACAGTGGGGGGTGGGGAAGACACAGAGGTAAGCCTTAGTGTGAAGAGAGACAGTGGTTCCTGCAAGTGCCTGGTCCAGGGCTGGGGATGGAGCCTGAAACTGAGATACATGCCCTCTATCGGAGTCTAATATGGGACACTTCAGTCCGTGGGCTGGTGCTCTATTCACTGAGCCAAATGGGCCAGGGCCTTACCTTTTTTTGTTGTTTGTTTACTTTTTAAACTTCTCCAGTCTAGACCCCATCACTAGTATTCCCTACTCAGAAAACCTTTTCTGTTTCCCATTTGCTAACCTCTGTTCCTCATAGTCTTCCAGATTAACCTCATTTCTAGATCCCTTCAGATCCAGCTCGTCTGTGAAAGATTTCTTCAGACGCTTCTTCATTCCTCTTACTCATTTGACCTCAGTACTCCAAATTAGTTGCTGCTTTAATGTGCAACTGTTATTAAATTGCCTTGTAAATTATTCTCAACTTAATCCTTATGTGTATACATTCATGCCAATTTATTGTAGGTTCTTTGAGGTTGGGTATGGCAAATACTTTTAGCATGTAGGAAATAATTTTCATATACTAGTTAACAAATAGTATTTTTAAAACTTACTCTCCAATTGAACCATCTTTAAATTAGGCACAATCTACCTAACACTCTCCACCGCCAGACTAAAAGCTTTTCAAGATGGAAGTGGCATCTCATCATAGACCATCACATACAAAGACCTCATATCTTCTACATGTACCCTTGGAAATCTGTTACTTCATTGTTAGTTTCTGACATATATTCTATAGTGTATATGAAGTTTCCTTCTATTCCTGTCTTTAGAAGCAGCAATGTAGAATTGTAATTAAGGACTCCGATTTTGTGCCTTGAACTCTAGGTTCAGTCATGAATCCATCACTTTCTTGGTGTGTGATCTTGAGCAAGTCATTTGGTTTCCTTGTATCTCATTTCTTCCATCTATAAAATGAAGCGACCTCATAGTGAAATTAGGATAAGATTAGTTCATAAGTGTAAGGCACTTAACAGTGCTTGGAACATAGTACAAACTATAGTAATTACTGTATTTTGTTTTTATTAAAGTGGCTGCTAAGTTTTATTACGATTTAAAAGAAATCTATTGGTGTAATTTTATGGGTCATATCATTTATTTTTGTAATACTTTTGACAAGTTTCCAAATAAATGAAATTTCACCCATTTGTGGTGATTTTTTTAAAAAGTACAGAACTAGATGAAATTTATTAATGTGTCATTGGCTTTGCAAAGTATTTTGGAAAAGTTTGAATAATGGGGGAATTTAAAGGGTAAAGATAATGGTCTGATCCATTCTAGGGGAGGAGTGAATTGGGAGGGACAAATCTTTAGCAACATTTTGATTTCTTAAGTGGTTGCGCTGTTTAGATTTCTACCTCTTTGTTAATTTTGGTAATATATATCTGGAAGTCATCATTTTATCAGGCTGTCAAATGATGGCATAAAGTGTCACCTAGTATTCTATAAATTATAAAGCAATATACATTGCAGTATGTCCCATGTACTTTTACACTTTTTTTTTTTTTTAATCCTCACCCAAGGATTTCTTCTCATTGATTTTTTAGGGAGAGTAGAAGAGAGAGGGAAAGACAGAGAAACAGCGATGTGAGAGAAACACAATTGGTTGCCTTCTGCAGGCGCCTATAACCAAGGTAATGTTTCCTTGACTGGAAGCAAACCCTGGTCCCCAAGCCTACACTCTATCCACCGAGTCAAACCTGCTAGGGCACTTTTACACTTTGGAAGTATCTTATCATTTCTTACACCTTGAGAGAGAAAGCCTCAGACAGACTGTGAATTCCCCAGAAGTGTTGTTACATCCAAAAGCCCGCATGGCTTGAAATGTGTGCCCTCCCCTCCTAATTTAAGGCCTTTGCTTAGACCCAGACACCAAAAGGCCTCAATGGCTCACTTCCGCTCCTGTGTAACAGTTCCACAGCCATCTCCCTCTTCCTCCCCTTACTTGCTACCAAAGGGGTCGCGACCCACAGGTTGAGAACCACTGCCTTAGACCATTTACAGGATGTTTAAGAAAGTGACATAAATCTTCAGAGGCTAAAGTGGATGCCAGAAAGGGAATGGGTGATGATGGCTTGGGTGATATGAGGCAGTTTGGTGATCTTGGTCCAAGGGACTGAGGTTTTTCTCAACTGCAAGGGCAGAATTTGAGTTTTGGGGCTTTGACGAGGTGGAGAATTGGAACTGAGATCTCTAGAAGCTGCCGAAACCGGTTTTGCTCAGTGGACAGAGCATCGGTCTGCGGACTGAAAGGTCCCAGGTTCGATTCTGGTCAAGGGCATGTACCTTGATTGTGGGCACATCCCCAGTAGGAAGCGTGCTGCAGGCAGCTGATGTGTTTCTAACTCTCTCCTTTCCTCTCTGTAAGAAATTAATAAAATATATTGAAATAAAAGAAATGCATAGAGGAAAACGTGCTCAGGAGGTCAGTATGAGAAATGACTCCCCAAACCACCTCAATTCACATGCAAATTCGAACAGGTCCAACTCCTTCTGGTCTGGAGGCCACCGGCGTCCTGAGGGCAGGGGCCGCGTGCTTCTTCCCGCATCCTTCCCGCCTGGAACGCAGCCGCCCTCCCCCTTCTTTCCCGGGAGGAACCAAGACCCAAGGGCCCCCAGGCTCAGCCACTCGAGCCTCCTCCGGAATAAGCGGGGAGCGGAGCCATAGAGATGTGGCTTCCTAGACCTAGACAGTCGGGGGGGTGGGCGTGGCGAGCAGCCGGAAGTCGAGGGCCTCGACGGCCCCTCCGGGACCCCCTCCCCACCCCCATCATTCCGGGCCTCCACTGCCGGCGCGTCTAGTTCTCGGGTCACCTCCCAGCGTCCCGGCGCCCAGGCGACAGCGCCCAAGGCCGGAGCGGCCGCGGATGCCGGGTGAGCGGGCGGGCGGGCGGGCGGGGGCGGGTGGGCATGCGCGGAGGGCGTCCCGGGTGCGCTGTCCTCGCCCGCGCGCCTCCGCCGCTGACCGCCGCGGCCTCCGCTCGGGCAGCTGCCGGCCGGGAGGGTTTGAGGACCGCACCGAGGAGCCTGTCTCTGGCCCCATAGCGGCCAGGGGTCCTGGGAGGACGCAGCCAAGCAGCCGGGTCCCCGGCCCAGGCCGGGCGGCGCCCCCCCAGTCCTCTCGGAGGCTGATGCCCGGAAACACCGGGAGCCGCGCTGGAGCAGAGGACCCCGGACTTCTGGGGACTTTTTTCTCTTCCTTGAGGGATGGATGGAGTCCCACCCTTCAACTCTGTAATAGAATGGTATTGAAAAAGCAAACTTAGTCTATCTGGGTCACCATTACTTAAGGAAATATACAGGAGTCTCCCCCCCCCCCCCAAAAGTCTTTAGAATTTGGCTTCTGTTTATTTCTCTGCTCTGCTCCTGTAGCCTTACCTAGAGCTGACTTCCCTTTGGTGGCTTGCAAAGCACTTTTGAAATTATGTTTCTTCCTGGAATGGCTTTCCGAATATTCCAGTGTTTTGTTTTGTTTTGTTTTTTTTAAATATATTTTACTGATTTTTTACAGAGAGGATGGGAGAGAAATAGAAAGTCAGAAACATCGATGAGAGAGAGACATCGATCAGCCGCCTCCTGCACGCCCCACACTGGAGATGTGCCCTCAAGCAAGGTACATGCCCCTGACCGGAATCGAACCCGGAACCTTCAGTCCGCAAGCCGACGCTCTATCCATTGAGCCAAACCGGTCTCGGCCCAGTGTTTGTTTTTTTTAATTTTTCCTTTAAAGCCCAATCCATGAATTCTTTCTGGGCTTGTTTGCCCTCCTATTAATTATACTCACACATTATGTTGAAATTATACTTATATTTCTGCCTCTATTGCTCATTTATAAGCATGCTAAGTAAAATGAATGAAGGTGCTGTCCTATATCACTGATACAGATATAATGCATACTGGAGATGTACCCACAACCAAGGTACATACGTGCCCTTGACCGGAATCGAACCTGGGATCTTTCAGTCTGCAGGCCGATGCTCTATCCACTGAGCCAAACTGGTTAGGGCTGAAAAGGTATTTAAAACTATACCTTTTTTAGCCCAACAGTGTTTTTTTTTTCTAGGAATGTTTCCTGAAGAGGTAAACAGATTTGTAACCAAAAATTTATTAGCAAGGATAGTCATTGTGGCCTAATTTATAATAGGAGAAAATGATAATTTAAATGTATAATAACAGGGGACTCTTTAAGTATGAATGGACTCATGTGCTCTTAATAATGACTACTTAATAGTATGTTTACAACAGTACGTGTGGGAAGTAAGTTCCAGAGCAGTACAGTTGGATCCAATCTTGTGCTCCAAGTTGGTGCGGAGAGCAAGGACTGGAAGAATACTGCCCTGAACATAGCAGAGATTATTCCTGGTTTTGTGTGTTTTCTGGTTTTACAAGTTTTTTGTTTTGTAATAAGAAAATTGTATCAGGATTAAGACCATGATTACTTGTTGACTCCATAGAACATAGGAAAGAATGCAAGTTACAGCCAAACTGGTTTGGCTCAGTGGATAGAGTGTCGGCCTATGGGCTGAAGGGTCCAGGGTTCAATTCTGGTCAAGGGCATGTACCTTGGTTGCAGTCACATCCCCAGTTGGAGGCATGCAGGAGGCAGCTGATCGATGTTTCTCTCTCATGGATGTTTCTGGCTCTCTATCCCTCTCCCTTCCTCTCTGTGAAAAATCAGTAAAGTACGTATTTTTTTTAAAAATGCAAGTTACAGAACATTACAGAAGGTTAACTAACATTTAAATCTATATACCAGGCGCTGTTCAAAAACTTAAAGTGTATTTAGACATTAAATTCTTACAACAAGCATATAAAATAGGAACTGTTATTACTCCTATTTTTTTAGGTTAAAAGACAGGCTCAGAAATGAGGTAACTTGTTTAAAATCACACAGGGCACCCTGACCAGTTTGGCTCAGTGGATAGAGCGTTGGCCTGCGGACTAAGGGGTTCTGTGTTCAATTCCGGATAAGGGCACATGCCAGAGTTGCAGGCTTGATCCCCGCATTGGGCATGCAGAAGGCAGCCAATCAATGATTCTCTCTCATCATTGATGTTCCTGTCTCTCTCTCTCCCTCTCTCTTCCTCTCTGAAATCAATAAAAATATATTTTAAAAAATAAAATAAAATCACACAGGGCTAGCCAGGACTCCCCTTGTTGGAGCTGGATAAAGGAAGGAGGCTCTGTGAGTAAAAACCAAAGGACTTTCATGTCTGTGGTCTCAGCAGGGGTCTGGTTGCCTGTGTCAATGTCCCCAGATCCTTGCACAGGGGGCTTTGTCAAAGGAGGCACTGCTGCCAGCCTAGGACCCTGCACCTAGGGATTCTCTCTTCATCCCTGGGAGCGGACTGGGGGCTGGAAAACGTGGCGGTTTCACGGCATTAACGTGCACCATGATTTGTTTGAAGTTTTGTAGATGATGTTCTCCAGACTCTAAAGGAAGAAGTCCAGCAAGGATCGAGGGGGCCGAGAGAAGAGGCTTTCTGAACGGAAGACAATGACCAGAGAAAGTTGGGCCCACAATGCTCTGAGACAGGAGGGCCTTGTGAAAGGGAAGGACGACACCTGGAAATGGGGAACCAGCTTCCAGGGGAGCAGCTCCTCCGTTTGGGAGACCTCCCACCTGCACTTCAGACGGTTGCGGTACCATGAGACGGCTGGGCCCCAGGAGGCGCTGAGCCGGCTGCGGGAGCTCTGCCGCCGCTGGCTGAGGCCCGAGGCGCGCACCAAGGCCCAGATCGTGGAGCTGCTGGTGCTGGAGCAGTTCCTGAGCATCCTGCCCGGGGAGATTCGGACCTGGGTGCAGATCCATCGGCCTGGAAGCGGGGAGGAGGCCGTGGCCCTGGTAGAAGAGCTGCAGAAAGACCTCGAGGGACCAGCGCTAAAAGTGAGAAAGGGTGAGGGAGGGGGCAAGAGTTTGGGATGGAAGGAAGGAGAAAATTGAGGCGGGACTGGAGGGCGAGCCTGTGATTTTTTTTTTCATGAACAATAAATAGCATATTAGCAACCCTAATGGTAATCAAAACAGGTTCACGAGCTATTCAGAACATAGGATATCTTTGCAGTTAAATACATTTATGAGTGGGGTCTTTGGGCCCAGTTCAGAGTCAGCACAAAGTCATTGACTGCCCTCTGTCCTCCTGGGTGATGCGTGCTAATGCTGAGTTTGGTTCAAGAGCCTGAGGACCATAAGGCTGCTAAGTGTTCTGAACAGAAGCGTATGCATTCTTTGTTTGCAGTGATGATGTGAACCTGGAGTTAAAAGGCAGTGAGAGAGTAAGAATGAAGCTCTCTAGATCTGGCAAGACTTTCCCATGTATTCCCCTCCTGGGGTTTCTGTGAGCCAGAGGATTGGGTTGAGATATTGGCTTCTGATAAGATTTTTATATCCTTGACTATTAAGTTGGGATCTTACATAGTTCCTAGTGTGTGTGTATATGAGATCCCTGTCAATCTGTAGACCACTAGAAATATTTCTATTAGAATTCTAAAACAATTTTAATTTGGCAGTGGCACCAAAGATGGGCTTGTTTAATCCTAAAAAAAAATGAAGAATATTGGGGCTATATATTTCATTAAACATCACTAATGCAGCTTCCTCTTTGGAAAGTTAAGAAAACAGAGGCAGAAAAGGGTTCGCTGGCTTGCCTTAGGCCAGACATCTAGCTGGCAGGAAAACCACAGGTTTAGCCTCCTCC
Organism: Lasiurus borealis; assembly: GCA_004026805.1. Lineage (NCBI taxonomy): Eukaryota > Metazoa > Chordata > Mammalia > Chiroptera > Vespertilionidae > Lasiurus > Lasiurus borealis. The sequence continues at coordinate 49,948 of PVJN01005406.1, read as the reverse complement.
TACTCCAGTGCTCCTTCTATTGGAGCAGGAAGGGATAAGTAAAGGGGTGAATGAGTAGAAGAGTGTCTGCTCTTAACTATTGCGTGTTACAGTGGTACCTCGAGATACGAGTTTAATTCGTTCCATAACCTTGAGGCGTGGGAAACTATGAGATGCTCGAGTCACGGTAAACTGGTGGGTCGTGTGCAGCCGGCCGATCCGCGAGATTACTCCTATCTCAAATGTTGCTCGTATTTCAAAGCAAAAATCGCTCGCTCCACGGCTCGTATCTAAATCTCGTATGTTAGGGCACTCGTATCTCGAGGTACCACTGTACTTCCCATTCCCTCCCTCACCCTCATGCAGGCCTGGCTTCTGTTTCCACTGTTCTGTCCAGTCTCCCCTGGGAGAGGTCACCAGTGCCATGAGTGGGGCTAGAGGGCAGCTCCCTTGTTCTCAAGGCAGAGTTTTGATGCTGTTTCGATGCTCCATACTCGAGGTGGGTCTGTGATCTCACGGTTCTAGATTATGGGCAGCAAGAGGTCCACGGCGGTCAGGTGAGTTGATTTTCTGGAGGTGCAGGAAGAGCCCGCTTATTTTGTTCTGTTCGTTCCCAGGTTCCAGTCCTTGTTCGGGACCAGGAGGCCGTGAGCACGCCGGGAACAGCACATCCTCGGGCACCTCCCGGGGGCCACCTCTCAGCTGAAATTTGCCCCAGTCCTCTCACTGATCCCGCTGTGTTCAGCCTCCAGGCTTCTCACCATGGTACTTATTTAGTAACTGTGGATGTCCTTTCTTCTCTTGGACCTTTACTGTGGCTTCTCCCTCTACTGGATGAATTCTCTTTGGTGACATGCTCTTTCTGTTCTCCCTCTTGTCTTTTTCTGGGTCTCTGACCTGTCATCCTTCCCTATTAATGCTCTTTGTGTTATTCCAGCCCTGCACATGGAAGGTTTGTAGGTCACGTTATAACCTAAGCATGAGTGTTCTGGGTCTTTCTGAATTCCTTGTTTATAGAAGACTAGAGGTCCGGTGCCAGTCCCTTGGCCTGGCCTACAGAGATCAGGCTGAAACTGGCTCCCCCACAGCCTCCAGATTGCAAGAGGGCAGTTCTTGGGTGATGCACCCCAGAATTGGGCTTGTCACCTGAGAACCGCAGCTGCCAAGTCACTGTAGTGTGGCAGCTCCTGCATTGAGCATCTGCCCTCTGTGGTCAGTGCACATCATAGTTACTGGTCTGCCGGTCTCTTAGGCTTTTATATATATATATACACATATATATAGACTAGAGGCCCAGTGCACGAATTTGTGCATCGGTGGGGTCGCTTGGGGTGACCTGCAGAGATCAGGCCCCATCTCAAGCCTCCAGCCTTACAGCCCCAACTCATGCCCCCAGCCTCTACAGCCCTGCCTGGCACCCTGACTTGGCCTGGTGCCACCCCCTCACCTGTATAGATATTGGACTTGGAGTAGTCGGCAGGGACAGCAGAAATTTCAATGCTGCTTTTCCTCCTTCCTCAGATTCCCCTGCCCCTGAAGCTTCTACCCTTTCTCAGGAAGAGAATCCAAGAAATCAATTGATGGCACTCATGCTCCTCACAGCCCAGCCTCAGGTGAGGTTTGCATCCTTTTTTCCTTCCTAAGGATCTATCTGAACCACCCAACTGTACCATCAAGTGCACTCTCTCCTCCTAGTGCTTAGTGTCCAGTTTCCATCTCTAAATCAAGGTCCAATGCTATTAGAAGGCAGACGTTATGTGGGGTCTTCTATATTGCTGATACCCCTGGCCCACCTCATGACTCACAGAGTGAAAAGAATCTTTCAGTACGGGAGCTCCTGGGCGTGGATAACCACACACATTCCTGTTATTTCAGGAGTTGGTGATGTTCGAGGAGGTATCCGTATGCTTCACTGCAGAGGAATGGGCATGCCTGGGCCCAATTCAGAGGGCCTTGTACTGGGATGTGATGCTGGAGAATTATGGAAATGTGACCTCCTTAGGTAAGGACTTTTTGTCCCATGATTCTTTCTTTATCATCAGCTTTTGCTTATTTTCTGATTATGAAAATAGTGTATACTTATATTGGAAAACAAAATGTTAGAAAAGAAAAAAACCTTACTTAAACCTACTACTTGTAGATAGTTACCAAAATCCTCCTCTCTAATAAAAGGGTAATATGCAAATTAACCATCACTCTATCACAAAGATGGTGACGTCCATAGCCACAAGATGTCAGTGCCCAGTCCTCTCAGCCCTCCAGATTCCTGCGGGCTCAGGGGGTGACCGCTGAGAGCTGGCAGCGTGTGCGGCCTGGCAGAATGCTCGCTTCATCACCACGGTGATGAGGCAAGCATTTCATACCAGCCTCGGAGGGCCTCGGGGCAGTGGGCACGAAGTGGCCATAGGAGGGGAGCAGGGGGGGGGGACGCTTGCTTCATCACCTGGTGACAAGGCAAGCGTTCTGTGCCTGGCCACGGATGGGCCTCTGGGCCGCAGAGAACCTCTGGTCAGCGGGTACAGAGCGGCTAGGCCCTGCAAAGAGCTACTAGCACATGGATTTGTGCACAGGGCTACTAGTTTTAATATATTTCTGCTTTTTTCTGTGTATTTGAGCTTTTTTTTTCTTTTTAAAAAAAATCATATTTCTTGCTCTAACCAATTTGGCTCAGTAGATAGAGCATTTGACTGTGAACTGAAAGGTCCCAGATTCGATTCCAGTCAAGGGCACATACCGTGGTTGCCGGCACATCCCCAGTAGGGGTTTTGCAGGAGGCAGCTAATCGATGTTTCTAACTCTATCTCTCTCCCTCCCTTCCTCTCTGTAAAAAATCAAAAAAATATATTTTTTAAAAAACCCCACATATTTCTTCATTGGTTTCAGAGAGGAAGGGAGAAGGAGAGAGAGAGAGAAACATCAATGATGAGAATCATTGATCAGCTCTCCAGCACATCCCCCACTGGGAATCAAGCCTGTATCCCAGGCATGTGCCCCTGGCTGGAACCAAACCCAAGACCTCCAATCCTCAGGCCAATGTCCTATCCACTGAGCTAAACAATGTGCTTAGTTTTGTTTTTTTGTTTTAATATATTTTATTGATTTTTTTTTTAAAGAGAGGAAGGGATAGGGAATAGAGAGTTAGAAACATCGATGGGAGACATCAATCAGCTGCCTCCTGCACACCTTCTACTGAGGATGTACCTGCAACCAAGGTACATGCCCTTGACCGGAATTGAACCTGGGATCCTTGAGTCTGCAAGCTGACGCTCTATCCACTGAGCCAGTTTAGTCAGGGCTGTGCTTAGTTTTTAAGGGTGTAAGTATAGGGCGTGTAGTGAGTTGGGAAGAGGAAGAGCAGGGAAAGAAAAGGGCATGGGCAGTGATAGAAAGGAAACAAAGACAGGACATATGTTTGGACATCTGCATGGAGTTCTCTGTGGCTAGAGTCTAGGGGCTCAAAGGATACTGAAAAGAAGTGAAACCAGAAAAATAGTTAAACAGTGGGTGAAGGTTTCTCTTGGGCTTTGCTGGTTATTGAACTTTATCCAGTGGACAATGAAGAGTCCTTTATTTTGAGCAGGTGAATGACATGGTCAAATTTACCTTTTGGAAAGATAATTGGCAGTGAAATAGACATAGATTAGAAGAGGAGATAGGAAAACCTCTCTGTTTCATGCTGGCTTCAGAAAGTGACCAGTTTCCGCTACCATTCTGAGCACTGTAAGAGAGATGCATCAATTGGTTACTTTCCACATGCACCCCAATCTGGGAGGGTTGTGACCCATTGGTGCATGGGTTGAGATCCTAACCACTAAACAATGCCAGCTAGAACAATATTTTCATATTTTTAAATATCTTTTTTTTTAACTTTGTATTCTCCTATCTTTTTTTTTTTAATATATTTTATTGATTTTTTACAGAGAGGAAGGGAGAGAGATAGAAAGTCAGAAACATCGATGAGAGAGAGAAATCTATCAGCCGCCTCCTGCACATCCCACAGTGGGGATGTGCCCACAAGCAAGGTACATGCCCCCGACCGGAATCGAACCTGGGACCTTGCAGTCCACAAGCCGATGCTCTATCCACTGAGCCAAACCGGTCTCGGCTGTATTCTCCTATCTTTTATGTCTAACTAAGTGAGGGAGTCTAACCCAGACCTGATGTTGTAAAATATATTTAAAATTTTCCATCTTAATTTAAAGGAATTGTGGGAGTTAATAGATGAATTCTGGACATTAAGTTAATTTTTAAACATTTTTTTTAAAGTATATTTTATTGATTTTTTACAGAGAGGAGGGGAGAGGGATAGAGAGTTAGAAACATCGATGAGGGCTTAAGTTGCTTTTTAATGGACTTTTTTCCCTCAGGTTAATTACTTTTAAATAACTAAAAGTATTTATAGAGTTGACTTTTCAACATTTAAGATTGTCTTTCAGAATCCTTAGGTTTATTTGTTTATTTATTTATTTATTTTAGAGTTCCCATCTTCCCAAGAAGAAAATAAAAGGATAGTTTTTTTATAAGCTAAATGATGCTTCTTTTTCCACCGGACTTCCTGTTCCTCAAGTCTGAACCACCTATATAAAATCACTTGTTCTCTCTCATTCTTCCTTGCATCCATGTTTTCATCATCAGTATATTTTTTTAGCTGCTCCCTGAAGACAAAGCGTTAGGCGCATCTGAGAATGAGTTCTGTTAATCCATGTATAACATTCTGTCAATATAGCATTCTGCTTTGAACCTGTGTTTAACGAAAAGTTTCTTCTTTTTGTATGCAATATAAACATGTATCCTTCTAGCTTGTTAAAGTTGTTTGAAGATTTGTTCTCCCTAACACAGAGACTTGGTAACATTTGCATTTTTTATTCTTTTTACCAGAATGGGAGACCATGACTGAGAATGAGGAGGTATCAGCCACATCGAGCATACCACATAGAGCAGATTCTCAGAAAGGAACATCAAGAAGACTTCAAGGAGGTCTTCTTCCCCAGGTCCTTGATTTTGAGAAAGAGCGTGCATGGCAAGTTTCGGCAAGTCAGTGGGGAGATGAAACAAGTGAAAGAGATCTACCGAAGAAATGTTCCCTCTATGAACGAGACAAGAAGAAAGAGACTCCACCAGGAAAACGAGGCCAGCAGTGGAAGGAATTTGGAGAAATCTTGACCCTAGGTTCAACTCTTTCTGAAAGTTTAATGGGTACTGAAGTAAAGAAGTTTTATAAGTGTGATATATGTTATAAACATTTCAGTAAAATCTCCCATTTTATAAACCACCGGAGAATCCACACTGGTGAGAAACCTCATAAATGTAAGGAGTGTGGGAAAGGCTTTATTCAGCGTTCAAGCCTTCTCATGCATTTACGGAACCATTCTGGGGAGAAACCTTATAAGTGTAACGAATGCGGGAAAGCCTTCTCTCAAAGTGCTTACCTTCTAAACCATCAGAGAATCCACACTGGGGAGAAACCTTATAAATGTAAGGAGTGTGGGAAGGGCTTCTATAGGCACTCGGGCCTTATTATACATCTGAGGCGCCACTCTGGGGAGAGACCTTATAAATGTAATGAATGTGGAAAAGTTTTCTCTCAGAATGCTTACCTCATTGACCACCAGAGGCTCCACAAAGGGGAAGAACCTTACAAATGTAACAAGTGTCAGAAATCTTTCATCCTGAAGAAGAGCCTTATTCTGCACCAGAGAATCCACTCTGGGGAAAAACCCTACAAATGTGATGAATGTGGAAAAACATTTGCTCAGACAACTTACCTTGTTGACCACCAGCGACTGCACAGTGCAGAGAACCCATACAAATGTAAAGAATGTGGAAAAGTTTTCATTCGAAGTAAAAGCCTCCTTTTACATCAGAGAGTACACACAGAAAAGAAGACCTTTGGTTGTAAAAAATGTGGGAAGATTTTCAATTCTAAGTCAAACCTCATTGACCATAAGAGGATGCATAGCAGAGAGAAGCCTTATAAATGTACTGATTGTGGGAAAGCCTTCACTCAGAGTGCTTACCTTTTTGACCACCAGAGACTACACAATGGCGAGAAGCCCTATGAATGCAATGAATGTGGGAAAGTTTTCATTCTAAAGAAAAGCCTCATTTTACATCAGAGGTTCCACACTGGAGAGAATCTCTATGAATGTAAAGATTGTGGCAAGGTCTTTGGTTCTCACAGAAACCTGATTGACCACGAGAGACTCCACAATGGGGAGAAGCCGTATGAATGTCGAGAGTGTGGGAAAACCTTCATTATGAGCAAGAGTTTTATGGTCCATCAGAAACTGCATACACAGGAAAAATCCTACAAATGTGAGGATTGTGGGAAGGCTTTCAGTTACAATTCAAGCCTGTTGGTACATCGGAGAATCCACACCGGGGAAAAACCCTTTGAATGCCATGAATGTGGAAGAGCTTTCAGTTCTAACAGAAATCTCATTGAACATAAGAGAATCCATAGTGGTGAGAAACCCTATGAGTGTAATGAGTGTGGCAAATGCTTCATTCTGAAGAAAAGCCTCATTGGACATCAGAGGATTCACACAAGGGAAAAATCTTATAAATGCAGTGACTGTGGGAAAATCTTCAGTTACCGTTCAAACCTTATAGCCCATCAGAGGATCCACACTGGTGAGAAGCCCTATGCATGTAATGAGTGTGGGAAAGGCTTTACTTACAACAGAAACCTTATTGAACATCAAAGAATTCACAGTGGGGAAAAAACCTACGAATGTCATATATGTAGAAAAGTCCTCACCTCTAGTAGAAATCTCATGGTACATCAGAGAATTCACACTGGAGAGAAACCTTATAAATGCAATGAGTGTGGAAAAGACTTCAGTCAGAATAAAAACCTTGTTGTACATCAGAGAATGCACACTGGGGAAAAACCATATGAGTGTGAGAAGTGTAGAAAATCTTTTACTTCTAAGAGGAATTTAGTTGGCCACGAGAGAATCCACACAGGTGAGAAACCATATGAGTGTAATGATTGTAACAAAGTTTTTAGGCAAAGAAAAAACCTTGCTGTGCATCAGAAAGTTCATACAGTTGAAAATGTCTGTGAATGTGATGACTCTGAAAAAGAATTCTCTCAAACTTCAAACCTTCATTTCAAACAAAAAATCCGTACCATGGAAGAATTCTCTTGGCTTCAAAATGCCAATGAGCTGAGTCCAAGTTAGACATTCAGAAAATGTAGTGTCATATGTAAAATGGAATAGAATGCTTACCTATTTAAGTAACTGTTAGAGAAATGGCAATATATGTTTCTTATAAGAAAAGAATTCATGATTGCCTCTATTATATTCAAGTGAGTTGCATGTGAAATAAGGTTATTGTAGATTTTTAAGAATACAAAAACAAACTAAATTCTAGTTAAAATATACTCTGTTCCAGACAATTGTGACCCAGAAAGAGACCTTGGACCAATAGAGGACTCTGAAGAAATTGGATTTATGGGATGTAATGATGTTATAAGTGGTAGCAAAAATATCTTTGTATCAAAAAGTGGACGTTGTTTCTGAAAATGTATATATTACACATTTTAAAGATAGAATCACTGCTGCAGAAAGTCTATATGGACAATATAATTGAGACATGTCAGACATGGAGTTGGGTGAGCAAGGGCCAGCTGTTTGAGAATAATATAAGAAGAGCACTGGATTTGGAATCAGAACCTGTAGGTTTAGATCCTGTCTCTTTCTTTTACTAGCAGTGCGTTGGTATTACATCAGCATGTAAGCCTCAAGTTTCTCTGTCAGTCAAATATTAACATAATGCCTACCTAACAGGATTATTAAGAGGAAGGAATCTTTGTGAAAGTACTTTGTGAAATAATTTAGTTGCCAGTAAACTTGGATAAAAGAGGAAAAGTCACAGTCTAGAACACAGCATAATGTAATGTTTGTTCATCAGTTAATATTCAGACTCCTGAACCTCAAAAGGCATTCATTTTTATAATGAGATGAAATGTGGTGGATAAGTAACTGTTATTTAGCTCTCTAAAAAGACTTAAAAAGAATACAGCTTTAAAAATGTTTAAAGGGCTCTAGCTGGTCTGGCTCAGTGTATAGAGCATCAGCCTACAGACCAAAGGGTCCCGGTTTCGATTCGGGTCAAGAGCACAGTTACAGGTTCCTCCCCGGCCTGGGCCCTGGTCAAGGCTCTTGCAGGAGGCAACCAATCTATGTGTTTTTTCTTTTCTTTTTTTTAAATGATCCAAATACACATTTTCTTTTTTAAAAAAATATATTTTATTGATTTTTTTACAGAGAGGGATAGAGAGTTAGAAATATCAATGAGAGAGAGACATCGATCAGCTACCTCTTGCACATTCCATATTGGGGATGTGCCCACAACCAAGGTACATGCCCTTGACCAGAATCAAACCTTGGACCTTTCAGTCCGCAGGCTGGCACTTTATCCACTGAGCCAAACTGGTTTCGGCTATGTGTTTCTTTCATATCAATGTTTCTGTCTTTTGCTCCCTCTCTTCCACTCTACCTAAAAAACATTAATGGAAAAATATTCTCAGGTAAGGATTAACTCCCCCCCCCCCAAAAAAAAATGATTAAGGGAACCTTGGGTGTTGGCTCAGTTGGTTGAAATGGCATCTCATACATCAAAAGATTGCCAGTTCAATTCCTGGTCAGTGCACAAGCCTAGATTGTAGGTTTGATCCCCAGTCAGGATGCATATTGGAGGCAACCAATCGATGTTTCTCTTCCTCCCTCCTTCTCATCTCTCTCTCAAATCAATTTAAAAAGATGAATTTTAGGTTGTTTGCTTGAATAACTTGAAAATTATTTTTAAAAAATGTTTAAGGGAGTTAATAGACCCTCATTTTTACAGAATACTGGCTTATTGTGGAAAAATAATTTGCCATCTGTTAACACTGATACCAGCGCAAACAATTTCTTTTCAACCTTTGAATTTGAAATCTGGCATATATAGGGCATCAGAATGGAAGGGCAGTCCTATGTTGCCTACCTTGTTCATAGGGAAAAGTCCTTAACCCCAACCCATGAGCTGCTTATCCGTGTGCTCAATGCCTTTATCATTGTTAACATGAGATAGATTTTTACTCAAGAAATAACATTCTGTCCCAGCACTCAACTACACACAATTTTCACACAGAGCCACGCCCTTCAACCTCTAAAGAAACCAATTGAGAATCCATTTCTGGACCATCAGGCCCATTATTCCCTGTAAAACAATTCATTCAGTTTTCCCTTTTGTACATTTGTAAATTTAATTCATCCTGTATTCTTGAGTTCATAATTTTATGTTCTCCTTTTCAAATTCCAATTCTGTAGTTGGACTATTACTATCAGGATTGTGTTTCCTCATTACTAGTAATATTGAAGTGGTATGTTGATTATAATAATTATTAATCAACTCCATAGTTCCTTGAGGGCTGGTTCCTCATTAGAATGAAGGTATCTAAAAGTGAATACTGGAATGGGCCCAAGGTTAAAAATCTTAAGACCTGGTTATGAGTTAGATTCTGCAAGTTTTCTTGGACAAATACCTTCATTTCTTGGAACTTTGATTTCCTCATCTGTTAAGCAGGAGGAAGAATATCTACCTCATGAAGTTATTTACAAGGTAATGAGTATAAAATTGCATTATATCCATCCTGCAAAGGAATCACCCCAGATTATGTAATAATTACAAAGGCAAATGTTCTTTAAGAATGGAGAAAACTAGCATTTACCTCTTAAACAATTAAAATGCAACATGACTAAGGCTGAAACAACCCATATAATGTGCCTCTTCATGGGATACAATAAGCCAAAAGTATAACTTGAATTCATCAAGCTTCTTAGACCAGATGTACAGGACATACAGAAAGCAGAAAAAACAAGATAAATGACTTCAGGGAAACAAATTCAAATGCGGGATATTGTACAAGATAACTGCATTGTATTTTTCAAAATGACGATGAAAAGGGGAGAGGTAATAATCTTTGAAGCTGGATGAGTATTAAGAGTTCATTGTATTGTTCTATACTTTTATATACAACTGGAGGCCTGGTGCATAAAATTTGTGCATGTGGATGTGTGTCCTCAGCCCAGAGGCAGCTGATAAATGATTATCATCATTGATGTTTCTATTTCCCTCTCTCTAAAATCAATAATATATATTTTAAAAAGATACTAAATATCACTAAGATGCTAAAGCAGGAATATAGACTCACACAAATGCCAAATTGATTTTTGACAAAGATATAAAAGAAATTCAGCAGAGGAGGGTATTTTTAGCAAATGCTGCTGGAACAATTGGATGTCCATAGGTTAAATAAATAGTTGGGAACTAAGCAAAGAATTCTTAGATATTTATAAAAAACATGTTCCATAAGAGGAAAAAATTATTTGTTCTTTAAAAGACTCTTGAGAGGCCTGGGCTGGCATGGCTCAGTGATTGAGCATCTGCCTATGAACCATGAGGTCATGGTTTGATTCCGGGTCAGGGCATATGCCCCAGGGGTGTACAGGAGTCAGCAGGTCAATGACTTATTATTGATATTGCTGTTTCACCCTCTCCCTCTCTGAAATCAATTTAAAAAGTTAAATAGTAAAATACTCTTAAGAGGATGAAATATTTACAAATGATACATCCATATAGGATTTATGTTTAGACTACAGAATTCTCCAAACTCAATAAATAGATGTAATTTAAAAATGAGCAATACATTTCGCCGTAGTATAGATGGCAAATAAGCAAATGAAAAATCGTTTGACATCATTATTCATTAGGGAGATGCAAGTTAAAAATAACTGCAAAGAACAGCTTTGGAAACAAATGGCTTAACACCAAATGTTGGCAAGAATGTGGAGAAAATGGATCTCATATTTGCCAGAAAAGTGAAATGGCACAGCCACTTTGGAAAAGAGTTTGGCAGTTCCTTCCCCGTATTTGCTCTCCTGAGCCTTTATCCCACTGAAATCTAATGTTTACGTGAAAACTTGTACATGTCTGTTCATAGCAGTTTTTTTTTTTCAAAATCAAAATGTGTAACTAACCCAAATGTCCTTCAGTAGGTGATTAAACAAACTGTTATACAGTATCTATATGATGAAATAAGTATTACTCTGAATAAAATGGACTGAACTATTGATAACCTGCAACGACTCAAGTGAATCATGCTGTGTGAAAAATCCAATCTCAAAAGGTGAAAAAGTGGAATTCATTTAAATTTTCTAAAACGACAAAACTACATAAGTGAAAAATAGATGAATGCTTGCCAGAAGTTGGGAATGGTGGGAGGGAGCAGGAAGAGGGAGGGAAGTCTCCATAGTATTGGAACAGTGGTGTGTGTCTTGATTGTGTTGGTTATACAAATCTAAATATACCATGATAAAATGACAGAAGCAGACACATTGTACCAGTGTTGATTTTCTAATGTTTACATAATTATGTAAGATACACCTATTTGGGGAAACTAGGTGAAGGGTAGTAGTATCTTTGCAACTTCCTATGAATCTTGAAATTCAAAATAAAAAGTCAAAGTGTGATGCAGTGTGAGAAACTGATTTGGAAAAACAAAATTATGAAATCCGTATTTTAGGACAGTTGTGAAAACTTGAATGCAACTCTATTAGTTGATGTTAGGAAAATTATTAGTTTTCTTTCCTGTAATGATGGTGTTTGGAGAGTATTATTATGGAAGGATGAATATTGAAGTATTTGGAATGAAGTGTTGTGATGTTTACCACTTTCAAAAAAAAAAAATGTTTTTCATTATGTACGGTACAAAGCAAACGTGGCCAAGGTTGACGGTTAAGTCCAGATGGAGGCTTACAGGTAGGTATTGTACCTTTCAACTTTCCTGTACCCGTTGGATGGTTTCAAAATAAAACATTTGGAGCAAAATTATCAGGGCTTGCTTTTCTACAGATTAAATCCTGGTAGCTTCCGGCTCCTGGGTGCTCACCTCGTTTAGTTGCCCCTGCCCAGTCTGGGGGTGCCCACTCTCTCTGGAGCCCAGGGCCAAGGTCTCTACCTGCACCCTCTTCTAAGAAAGCGCTTTTGCTCCCATCCCAGCTCCACAGCCATAGTATAGGACACCCATCGAGAGGAAAGCACCTCCCAGATTCCTAGAGAGGCCCGCATGCCGTCTTCGGGAGCCGGAAGTCCAGCCGGGGCACTTCCTGTCCGGTCATTGTTCTGGCGCCGTTAGCCGCTAGCCGCTGGCCGCGGGGGTCCCGGCCTGCCTGCCCGTGAGTCCTGTGGCCAGGCCTTTCCGCAGCGCACGGTGAGCTGGTTTGGGGGTGACGCGAACGACGGGGGCGCGGGAGGGGCCGTCCCTGTGGTGGGCCGGCGCGTCCTCACCGCGGGGACCCCCAGCTTGGTCCGAGGGTGGCTCCGCGCCCCACCACTGCGGGAACCCGGTTGCCGCCTACGGAGGGCCTGGCCTGGCGGAGGCTGGAGGCGAACTCCCCAGGAGCCGGCTCACCCGGGAGCGGGGCTGCGTGGGGCTTGGAGATGGAGGAGGTGGACTGCCACGCTGGGAAATAAAGGGCGTTGAAAGGAAAGCCCCTGGTGGGGGCCTCCGTGCTGTCAAGGGCTGGAGGCCGAGGTGGGTTTGCTCAGCAGCCTGATGACGGTCCTCACAGCGGCCAGTCTCGCATTATTCACAGGTGAAACGAATGTTAAGGGTCTTTCTACCCAGAATTCGGGGTAGTCAAGGGAAGAATAATGCCCCAGAATTAACATTTGTTGCAGGAGTGAAAGTAATTGCGTTACTCCAGAAATTCCATCTATGCAATAAGTTGCTAGTAAGCTTAACACGTGGGACAAAGCATACGATCACTTCAATAGCGACAGAAGGGGTTAGTAAAAGCATTCTTATTCTAATAAAGCATCTAACGGGGAATGGAAGTCTCTCATTCTCTTCATAGTCAACGAAAATGTGAAGGTAATTGTATCACTTAAAAACACACACACACACACAAAAAAACACACCTGTTGGCTTGGTTGTGAGAAAAGGGTGCTGTTAAGTTGGTGGTGTGATTTGATGTGGTCCTTTTAGGAAGCAGTTTGGCAGGACATGCCAATCATAAGTTCCTTCAACCAGTAACCACTCTATTTGCACAGAAAAATCTTAGCATTAATTATTATTAAGAAAAAATAAGTGGAAACAATCAAAACTCCTTTTACTGAAGCAGTGGTTCATAAATTAGGGATGGTTAAGTAAATTATAGCTTTAATAGAAAGTACTATGCCATAATGAGATAGCCCTGAACATACATCTGTAAGACTATTAGACTCTTGTGAAATATAGAAATTGAATTCAAAAAACAATGCAGGTTGCTGAACAGTATACATATATGATCTAACGTATTGTGGAAAAATAAACAGTAAGTGTGAAGGTGTATATACATGCATGGCAACGCAGGGAAAAGATTAAGTAGACTGATGACTAATTTGTGTATGTATGTGTAGGACATATATTTCATTCTGTGTATTTCTGTATTGATGCTTTTTCAATGGGAACTATAACACAATAGGTTATTATGTAGCTACTAAAAATGGTAAGTGTAAAGAATGGCAACATGTAAAAACATTTATCTTAAGACTAAGCCTTGGTCTCACAGGACATTTGGAAGAAATGGGAAATATAACAATCAAAAAGAACCTCAAAACTACCTGTAGTCACATCACCTAGTGATAACCACTCCTAACATGTTGGTGTCTAGGCTCCCACGTTTTTCTTGAGATTATTATTCTATTATTATTCTATTACCATCCTATTATTTACCTTTGGCACTAAAATCTTTGTGTTGTAATGTCCCTTCTTTTATTTTTTTTAATATATTTTATTGATTTTTTTTAAAGAAAGGGAGAGGGAGAGAGTTAGAAATATCGATGAGAGAGAAACATCCATCAGCTGCCTCCTGCACATTCCCTACTGGGGATGTGCCCACAACCAAGGTACATGCCCTTGACTGGAATCGAACCTGGGACCCTTGAGTCCACAGGCCGATGCTCTCTCCACTGAGCCAAACCGGGTAGGGCTGTAATGTCCCTTCTTAAAAAAAAAAAAAAAAAAACACAGGAAAACCCCATGGTGATAACTGTGAAAATATGAATCCCTGTAGTTAAAAACAAAAAGTTTAAATTGTTATAACTGTGGTTGCACAATAGTGGTGGAAGTTTTCTCTTAAAAGAAATATATTGTCATACACAGGGGTTATTTCTTTGGAGGTGAGCCAGCAGTGATTTTTCTTAATAATTTTTTGTATTTTTCAAGTCTTTACAATAAAAATGTACCCATTTTATAATCAGGAAAAAAATCAATAGACATTTTATAAAGCTGTTTACAGTGTAATTATTATGGGGACAAATTACACGTTTACAATCCAACCACTTCCATCCTATGCATGAGGAATGGAGCAGACCCTGTGCTGCAGTGGCCACTGTCTAGGCACTGGTGAAATTGGCCAGTGGGCTTGGTAGCAGGGGCCATCTCTGTGGTGGGCTGGCGCGTCCTCACCTTGGGGACCCCAGTTAAATCAGCCAGGCAAACATCTGCTTTCCAGTTACATCAGCCAGGCAAACGTCTGCTTGAAGCCGAGACTGGTTTGGCTCAGTGGATAGAGCGTCAGCCTGCAGACTGAAAGGTCCCGGGTTCGATTCCGATCGGGGGCATGTACCTTGCTTGCGGGCACATCTCCAGTAGGGGGTGTGCAGGAGGCGGCTGATAGATGTCTCTCTCATCAATGTTTCTGACTTTCTCTCCCTCTCCCTTCCTCTCTGTGAAAAACCAATAAAATATATTAAAAAAAACATCTGCTTGAAGCTAACTATGTTTTCTGCTTTCTCAGTAGACAGTACTCATCCCGGCGCTGGAAGGAAACTCAAGAAGATACTGTTGGAATTAAAGATTAGATGGGGCTTGACCTCTGCCGGGCGGCCCTCAGCTGCAGGGGTTCTGCTGAGCAGAGAAGATGACTGCAGATTTGAGAGAGGCCATGGCCCTGGCCCCTTGGGGCCCAGTGACAGTGAAAAAGGAGGAGGAAGAAGAGGAAAGCTTCCTAGGCCAGGCATCCAGCCAACAAGTGCATTCGGAGGACATCAAAGCCGGGGCTCCTGGCGAAGCTCCTCGGGAAGGTCTTGATGGGGCAGAGCAGGAGGGAAAGGTAAATAACGGTCTGGGAGGAAGGGGGGAGGAGAACCCGAACGATCTCCAGGGGTTTCAGAGAGGGCCGCTGTCCCTCTGCCGCCACCCCTAGAGCCTTGTTTCTCAGCTGGAGCTCTGGCCTTTGGAATATAGAGGAGCATTCTCTTCTGATCGATGTGACATCTGGTACTTTAAAATATATATATATATATATATATATATTTAGTCGAAGCCAGTCTGGCTCAGTGGATAGAGCATCGGCCTGCAGACTGAAAGGTCCCAAGTTTGATTCCAGTCAAGGGCATGTACCTTGGTTGTGGGTACATCCCCAGTTGGGGGTGTGCAGGAGGCAGCTGATCGATGTTTCTCTCTCATTGATGTTTCTAACTCTCCATCCCTCTCTCTTCCTCTCTGTAAAAAATAAAATATATTTAAAATAAATAAAAATTTAAAAAATATTTTTTTATTGATTTCAGAGAGGCAGGGAGAGGGAGAGAGAAATAGAAACATCAATGATGCGAGAAAATGGATTGGCAGGCTCCATCCCCAACTGGGGCTTGTGCACGCAACCTGGGCATGTGCCCTTGACCCGAAACAGGCTGGCATTCTATCCACTGAGCCCAACTGGCCAGGGCGGGCGTCTAGTCATTTACAAACTGGTGGTTCTCAAACTGTGCTATACTGCATTATCTGGGGAGCTTTTTATAAAACTCTGATGCCCATGCCATACTGCATACCAGCTAAATCAGCATCTGGGGGCAGGATTCAGACTTGTCCAGTTTTAAAAACTTTTTAGCTGATTCCAGTTAGGATTTGATCATTCTGACCTTTGTTTGTCAAACTTTAATATGCCTAGGAATCACTGTGGCGGGGTCTTGTTGAAATGCAGTTTCTGATTCAGAAGGTGTGGGCTGTGGCCTGAGATTCTGCATTTCTCACAAGCTCTCAGGGGGTGATGATTCATTTGAACTGTAAATGACACTTTGAGTAGTGAGGTTTTATACTACACTGTGGTCCTTATTTTTTAAACACACCTCTTATCATCATTAGCTAGATGAGGTTCCCCAAAGCCTCTGTAATAAAGTGATCTTTGACCTTTAGACCTCAGAAAATTCTACTCTGCAAAGTCTCCCCATGTGCTCTCTTGTCTTGTCATGCACTCACTGGCAAGTTCAGTTTGGATGCTAGAGTGAGCATTGAGGTGAAATCAGAGTGATATGGAAGAGGTGAAGGCTTGCTTCTCTGCCTAACTCGTCATGAGATTTAGGAAAGACTGGCTTCCTTGACTTACTGTTCCTTAAAAAAAAAAAAAAAGGGTCCCTCAGTTAGAATGTTGTGCTATATACCAAAAAGGTTGATATGTAGTACCCAGTCAGAGTACATACAGAAGACAAATGATGGATGCTTTTCTCTCTCTCTCCCCTCTTCCCTTCTCTCTCCCTCCCTCTCTAAAATCCGTTTTTTAAAAAAAGTTTGGGATTTAAGTGGGGGAGGGAGGTTAGTTGGTTGTTTTATCATTTCCAGGAATAGATACATAACATTCTCATCCTCAAAAGCTGTCATACCTGACCACCCCCACCCCCCGATCCCAGTGACCATCCTCTCATAAGCCGACCTGTGCCTGCCTGTCTCTAGGGTCAGAACACATTCTGGGACATGGCGGTAGTCCTGAAGGCAACGCAGGAGGTGCCTGCTGCTTCAGCCCTCGGCAGCTACTCGCTACCAGGGAGTCTGGCCAAGCGCGAGATACTAGAGACTCATGGGAACATGACCTCTCTAGGTAAGTTCAGCCCCTGATTCAGAAGGCTGAAAGATGCCTATGCATTTGTCACATGAAATGGCTTATTTTGCATAGAGTCTCAAGACACCAGACAAACACAGGTAAACTTTAGATTCACGCTTTTTAAAAAAAATATATTTTATTGATTTTTTACAGAGAGGAAGGGAGAGGGATAGAGAGTTAGAAACATCGATCAGCTGTCTCCTGCACACCCGCTACTGGGGCTGTGCCTGCAACTAAGGTACATGCCCTTGACCGGAATTGAACCTGGGACCCTTCAGTCCACAGGCCAACGTTCTGTCCACTGAGCCAAACCGGTTTTGACAGATTCACCTTTTAATCACATTTATTGTTGAGCAGGTTTATATCTATTCACACATGGGTACATCTCCTCTTCATATACTTTGTGTTTAGCATAGGTTGGTGATTTTGAGAAAATGCCCTAGAGATGTTCTGTTTTCTTAGAAGTTTTTGCAAATTCTAGGTGATTTTGAGCAGTGGTGTCTGCTTAAAACTAGGTCCTCATGAAGGATATGGTGGTTTATCATCTGGTTCTCTAAGCTGGGACTTAGGAAAGGGAGGTATCGTATATAATAAAGAGCTAATATGCTAATTAGTCCAGATGGCAGAACAACCTTCCGGAATGACCTTCCAGAATGACCAGTGGATGAGGCATGACGCAGCTGGGTCCGTGAGGGCCGAGCCCCTTGCACAGATTTCATGCATCGAGCCTCTAGTATTATATTTCTAACTAGCAGTGGCAGAGGCTTGCCAATGGAGTCATGTGTAACTGGCTGAAGAATGTGGTAGCCATGAGTCCTGTGTATGGAAGCAATCCCTGGATATCTGCCAAAGCCCTTTTGAGCACTCAATTTATGAGTCTGTCTGGTACAGGGCTTAATCTAAATATTTGGAACCCGCCGAAACTGGTTTGGCTCAGTGGATAGAGTGTCAGCTTGCGGACTGAGGGGTCCCGGGTTTGATTCCGGTCGGGGGCATGTATTCTGGTTGTGAGGAAGGTTGGGATCTCCACCTTTCATCTTCTTGCCTGTTTTTTACTTATTCCCCAAACTCTGCAGCTTCTGTGTCTCACTTTCTGCTTTCTGTTCCCTTCTCTCTGATGTATTCCCCTGTGTAACATTTTTTCTCTGGGTCCTTGCTTTATCAGTCATTCAGAGTCTTCACTCTCACAACTGCACCTGTCCGCTAGTAAGCGTAACGCAAATAAGCCTATTTTTCTTGTTCTCTGAAAGTGAAAAATTTTCTGTTGCGCACACCAAACAAGTCAGTACAAGACTCATGACGTGGCAGTCGGCTGCTAAAACATTCGCTGCTGGTATTAGTGGAGAGAAATGGTGCACCTGCGCATAAGGTGCATAAGGGAAATGAATACAGTGTGATTATAGTCATCAGTCATTAGCAAACATTGTAGTTCGTTATTAATAATTATGTACAACAGAATATTGGAAAAATTAAGTTACGAAAATTTATTAAAACATTTCTTACATACCATTATATGGCGGGCCGTGAGTTTGATATGGTAGGTGTAGAGCAAGCAGAGAGTAGTCAGAGGTTTAAAGCTTCAGGAAGCTTTGATGTTCTTACGGTATTTTTTGGCACTGTGGAGCAGGTTACCCATGTCTTACACTTAACCCGAAAAGGTCGTCTTCCCCTGACAGGAGGCGAGGCTGTTTCCTCGACACCAGGGGTAAGGTGTTTACTCTGTTCACAGTCATCTTTAGTCCCTTCTAGTGTTGCCATCTCTTACCATAGCAACTGTCATCCCCTAAGTTTCATCTTTCCTCCTGGTCCCAGCACTGTGACCCATAGTACCATTCGTCAGGCCGAAAGTCACTGCAGACATTCCGCAACATCTGTGCTCTAATGGCTGTTCTCAGCAATTGACATAGAAACTAAATTCCTCCTCTCTTGGTCTTATGAGGTAGATCTTGTTATAGTCTCTATTTCAGAGGTAAGGAAACTGAGGCACAGAGAAGGTAAGTTACTAGCCCAAGTCATGCAGTTGCTTGAGCGGCAGAGCAAGTATTTGAAACCATGCAGTCTGGCTCCAGAATTCATGTGTTTTTTTAAAAATAAATTTTATTGCTCTATATCCACTGAGCCAACTGGTCTCAGCTCTTTTTTTTTTTTTTTTTTTTTTTAATATATTTTATTGATTTTTTTACAGAGAGGAAGGGAGAGGAATAGAGAGTAGGAAACACCGATCAACTGCCTCCTGCATACTGGGTATATGCCCACAACCTAGGTACATGCCCTTTACCGGAATTGAACCTGGGACCCTTGAGTCCACACGCCAACGCTCTGTCCACTGAGCCAAACCAGTTGGGGCAGAATTCATGTTCTTAAGTGCTCTGCTGCACAGCCACTTAGTGTTTTGGAGGCTTTTGGCCACTGTAGTCCTCTTGGCATCGTTGGCATCCAGTGTGGCCCTTTCTGTCCATCATATCCTCTCTTTGACATGCAGCATCCTCATATACAAAAGCCTAAGTTGTCTTCATTCACAGGGAGGGCATCTCCCTAATTAACTGCTGGGTTGTAAGCAGGTTCACACTAAGTGGCCAAGGTCAGAAGGCAAGCCTGGGGACAGACGGGTGTCCTGCAGAACTGGTCTTAATTGTGAGATCAGTCATCGGACAGCCACAGGAGACCTGTCTGGGGATGGCTTCTCTGGCATAAGGCCGTGTGGTAAATGTCTAGTGGAGGGAAGTGGAAATGCTGGAAAGACCATGAATCAGTGGATTCTGTTCTAGGTGTGGGGGAGATCATAGGCCAGGCAGAAGCACCTACATAGGAGAGGTGGCATGTGAGGGGATTCTCTTTTAATTTTTATTATTATTATAGGGAGAGAGAGAGACAGTAAGAAAGACAGAGAAACTGATTTTTTCCTATTTATTTATGCATTCATTGGTTGCTTCTTACTAGGGATCAAACCCATAACCTTGGCATATTGAGACGACTTTCTGACTAAACTACCAGCCAGGGCCAGAGGTGATTCTTTGAATGAAGCCCTTCTACAGACACTGAAGTCACAGACCTCACCTTTATGACTTTATGATCTTATTCTTTTTCTAGGTTAGAAAAAGCTGACACTTATATTTGTTGTTTCAGGTGCTGAGACCAAGAACTCACAATTATTGGTCCCCAAAACTGAAATATGTGATGAAGCAGAAAAACCCTTCATGATATCAGGTAGGATCCAGAAAGTTGACTGTCAAGGGCCTGAGTTCACAGAAGCCTTCGAAAAAGGGAACATGTTAAAGGGGCAGAGAATAAAGAGGGAAAAGAAAGACTTTAGGCAACTGACAGTGAAGGACTATCATGTACCTGGAAGCTTCAAAGAAGAAGAGCAGAAATGTCAGAAATCCGGGGGAAGTTACAACCGAAGTTCTGTCCCTGTTAAAAACCAGAAAAGCCAGCCTGGGCAGAAACCTTTCACTTGTAGTGTGTGCGGGAAAGGCTTTAGTCAGAGTGCTAACCTCGTGGTGCATCAGCGCATCCACACTGGGGAGAAACCCTTCGAGTGTCACGAGTGTGGGAAGGCCTTCATTCAGAGTGCCAACCTTGTTGTGCACCAGCGAATCCACACTGGACAGAAACCCTATGTTTGTTCCAAATGTGGGAAAGCCTTCACTCAGAGTTCAAACCTGACCGTCCATCAAAAAATCCACTCCTTGGAAAAAACCTTCAAGTGCAGTGAATGTGAGAAAGCCTTCAGTTACAGCTCACAACTCGCTCGGCACCAGAAAGTGCACATTACAGAAAAGTGCTATGAATGTAACGAGTGCGGGAAAACTTTTACTCGGAGCTCCAACCTCATCGTCCACCAGAGGATCCACACCGGGGAGAAGCCCTTTGCCTGTAACGACTGTGGCAAAGCCTTCACCCAGAGTGCCAATCTTATTGTGCATCAGCGAAGCCATACTGGTGAGAAGCCATATGAGTGTAAAGAGTGTGGAAAGGCCTTCAGTTGTTTTTCACACCTGATCGTGCACCAGAGAATCCACACTGCAGAGAAACCTTATGATTGCAGCGAGTGTGGAAAAGCCTTCAGCCAGCTCTCTTGCCTTATCGTGCACCAGAGGATCCACAGTGGAGATCTTCCTTACGTGTGTAATGAGTGCGGGAAGGCCTTCACCTGCAGCTCGTACCTGCTTATTCATCAGAGAATCCATAACGGGGAAAAACCGTACACATGCAATGAGTGTGGCAAGGCCTTCAGGCAGCGGTCGAGCCTCACTGTGCACCAGAGAACCCACACCGGGGAGAAGCCCTACGAGTGTGAGAAGTGCGGTGCGGCCTTCATTTCCAACTCCCACCTCATGCGACATCACAGGACCCACCTTGTGGAGTAACGTAAAGGAAGAACTCCAGGCGTTGGTCATACCTGCTACCCCCTGATTAGACACCACTACTTTGTTCTTTCTCCTTTGTAAAAACGAGGCCTGCTACAATCTGAAAGAGAATAGTTTTTAGGAGGGCAGCACAAAACACAAGCATTTCAGAGGCTAACTTAAAATGAAAGCTAATCCCTAAAGGCAAGGACTTTGTGTTTAACTGTCCCCTAAGTGGTGGTAGTATCTGAAATACCATGTGGCTTTCTTAGAGGTGGGTCATACAGAGCTAAATGATGAAGATCCCACTTGGGGAAAGGTATTTTTAAACTAAATTTTGTTTTGTGTTGTTTTTTAAACTGGTAATTTCTTGAGCAGCAGGCAGGTTACTGGTATAGATCTGCCTGGTGGAATTCTGGCGCTTTCAACCCTGCATCGTAACATTTGGGGTTAAGCAGCGACTAGTTAAGGAAACCACTTTGGGTAGCAATTCACCCGCCACCCACCTGTGAATATTGATAAGCTTTCCATTCCCTAGTTAATTAAAAATATATTTTTAAAACCTATCAACTGTCTGCTGCTCCTCAAACGGACAGAAGTAGGACAACGGCCGTGTCCCTCATTCTATACCTCATGAACCTCGGATGAGAAAGCTCCGGTGAGTCTCTTCTGACCCTTCCCCAGTCTGCATGGCCAGGCACTTGCGGTTTGATGGAGATGACACACTGGGGACACAAATGCTGCTGGGCTGTCCTCATTTGCTCTCCAAAGAAGCCCCAGCTCCCACTGCATTCCGTTTCAGTGACTGCTCCGGACCGCCCCATCCCGGGTAGGGGAGTCCGAGAGCAAGCTGGCCCAGAGCCTGCCCGCGTTTCCTCCGCTCCCCGCTCAGGCCCAGCCAGCCGGCTCGGTCAGTGTCATTCTCATTTTCTCTGTGGTCTTTAGAAGAAAAGATGGAGCCCTTCTAATGCTGAGAGGGCCAAAGAGGGAAAGGAAAGGAGAGGGAGGGGCAGGGTGGGATTCCGAAGGTCTTAATTTTTGGGGGGAGAAGTTCAAAGGTATTGGAATATGGAAACTTTAGAAGGATGAAGAAGCTAAGGTAAGATACCTTTGTTACCACTGAGCCTTTACTCCTGGAAAATTATTTATAAATCTATGCAATAACTAGCGTTGTGTAATATTGCCTTGTATTTATATAGACTTTTATTCTTTGTGTACCTTCATGTATAACATGAACCCAGCACTTCTCTCATGTTTTTACATAGGTCATTACCTTAATCCTGACAACACTGAAAGAGGGGTTTGCCTCGTTTATGGTGAGTGGTCATTTAAAGCAAGGTCACGTAACAAGGGACGGATGTTCAAATCTAAGACCTAAATCCAGATTCTCGGTTCTGCCATGCTGTTTGTCCATCCACCTGTAATCCCCACCCAGATCTGTGTAGAACCTGAGGAAGGGGTGTGTGGTCTGATTTTTAGGTAGGGAAGGTGAAAGTTTCCAGCGTGTGCCTTAGGCAGTGTGACCGGCAAGCGGCAAATCTTAAGACTGGAATTTAAATCTCCTGGTTTCTGGGTCTGTCCACCACCAGCTCTCTCAGCATTTATGATAAATGCTGCACCTAGCCGTAAGCAGTTCGATGCATACATTTATTGTCTCATTTCTACAAGACTGAATGTTAATCAACATGAGGCTTTGTTGTTTATTGGGCACTTTCCTATTCACTGGCATATGCAAGAAAGCTTATTCATCTCTTTTTCTTCTTTTAACCATAGTCTCATCAAAGTACATACAACTTCCTTTCCCTGTGTCACTTTAAGTCAGATGGACACAAACACAAGAAATCAATAGGGTTCAAAAGTAAGAATAAAAAGTGCTCTCTAACCCTGAATGTGACTTTTGTGTTCCCCTGTCTGGGGATGGAGAGACCCAGCGAAAACACCACATGTCTCTGCTGACCATCCTAGCATGATCAGGAAGCTCAAAAGGAGGAGAGCAAGTGTGAAGTTTTTAGATAAATATCTCACCTTGAAGATAGCACAAGAGACCCATGGTGTACTTTCCTGGAAGAGAACACCTAGAATTTAAAAGTATTAAGACAGGTAAACTGTTTTAGCTTCAAATTGTATATTCATCCTCATAATTGAATTCTCAGTTGTGGATGACTGTAATTTCCTGGCTTAAGATTTCCATTCAGAGGTATTTCAGAAAAGCAACCCAAGTGGTTGGGATATAAAGCTAGGGTTGGGAATCGGTGACCAAACCTTGCAGTAAAGCAGTAGTTTTCAGCCTTGGCTACACGTCAGAATCACTTGGAGCTCTTTAAAGATTTTCCTGTTTCCCAGGCCTCATATTTTGAAATTTCTGGAAGGGATCCTTTGTGCAACCAAGGTACTGAACCACTGCAGTCAAGTGAAGCCTGCAGGCCAAGGTGTGTATAATCCAATGCAGTGGGAGGTGGAAGTGGAGGATCTGGAGATGCAGTGTTCTAAGTGGTTTCAGCAAAACCATTGGCTGCCCTGGGGTCCTTCTAATACCCTTGCTAAGATTCTGTGGCCTCACTTAACTTAGTTTGTAATTTAAGGGAATGTATCAAATATTTATATGAGCAGGCTAGGTTTTACATGTGTTTCTGCTCCTCATTTATCAAGATGACTTCTTATATTTCTGCTTGTATTTCATCTCTAGATCTGAGGTTTCACAGACCTGCACTCAGGTTCAGGATCCCCAATTCTGCACAAATCATGTGAACCTAGTGGCTTGAATACTAGACTGATCAAACCCTTCCCCAACTAATAACTCTTCCTCCCAATTCAAGGCCAACTCTAAAGTAAATCGCCTCCCACTTTTTTTCTGTACAGTTTGATGGGGGAAGAGTGATCGTCCTCGTTGGCTGAGCTGGCTTCCGTTGAGGGTTTTCTCCCTTTTCCTTTGGCTGGTCTTGCTAGAAGTGGATGAGAGCTTTGAAGCCTCATTTTCTTTGTGTAAAAAGCTGTCAGTCTTGTCGTCGTCAAAGAGCCAGGCTTAGTGATGGGCATTGAGGGTGGCGCAGGGAAACCTGTCCTCATTCTTAAATAAGACCAACAGATGTGTATTAAGTGGAGCGAGGTGATGCGAAAGTCATAATGCGATTGGATGTGCTTTGGGAGTGTAGGGAGAGACTTCATCCACACATGCTTAGCAAACACAGTTGGCTGTGAGTTTCTCCAGGCTCAGGAAGAAGTGTGCTTGGGCAAAGTTGATTCTTCCTCTGTGCTCTGGAGCCATCTCTTCCTTGCCTAGGCAGGTGTCCTCCCACGTCCGTTGCTTCTCCACTTGCTCCATCCAGTGTAGTGTGTGTAACCTTTCTGGGGTCACAGCCCCTTTGGGACTCTGATGGAGATTGTGAACCCTCTTGTGGAGACATGGAGATGGCACATTCAGTTTTGTGCTCATTTCAGGGACATTTAGGCTCCCCAAGGCCAATCCATGGGTCCTCTAGGGATGCACATTCATCACCAGTGACATTTTAAAAAACGAAGGGAGACGATTTTTGCTTCTGGCTTCTCTCCCTCAGCAAATCGCGGCATGGTCCAGCACCCAGACTAGAACTGCAGGCGGCATTCCTGTGTATCCCACAAAATCATACTGTATATCATGCGCTCGCTTTGTAGCAAACGTGGTCCTAGACCTCGGGTGCCAGAGCAAACAAGTCCTATCAAACCCTCTTCTCACTTCCTTTGTGCGAAACTGTCTGGATCCCTTAACATGATTTACTAAGCTCTTCGTAGTCTTTTTCTGACCTCCTTCTACCGGCGCACCTTTTTCTGCAGCCCGGAGGCTTGTGCTTGCTGTGCTGTGTGCCTTTGCTCCCATCCTTGGTGCCTGTAGTACCTCACCGCCCCTCCGCCCAGCCCTGTCTACTTGGCAGACTTAGGTTTCTTTTAAGATTGGGTTCAAGTCCCACCTCTGGGAAACCTCTCATTGTCCTATGGTGAAGGGCATGTTTAGAAATATATTTAGAAATATAGACAAGCATGACATGATATGTATCCAGAGTTTTGCTTTATGCTTTGAAATAAAAAAAAATATGTATTCAAAATTATGTACATAGTACAATTCTTATATAATGATACATATACTAGTAAAAAACATATAGGTAAATTACCTGAAAGAAATAGAAGAAAAGTTTTTAAGTGGTTACGTGACTTGTTCATAGCCATACAGATAGTAAATTGCAGAGTTTAGGTTCAAACCCAGATCCTGTGAAGAATTGAATTATGGGTGATTAATTTTTTTTTAAAGTAATTTCAATATTTCCTATAAGGAGCAAGAATTTTATAAGGAAAAAGTGAGTTATTTATTATATTTGCATACTTCATTTTTATTGTAATAACTGTAAACATTATCTCAGTTCCCACTTTGTAAGATGTGGGATGCACCTGTCCCGGGATGTTCCCCTTCCCTTTTCTACCTCGGACAATGTCAAGTCTGAAAGCTCTTGAATTCTATTCTGGAACCATAGTCTTTTTTTTTTTTTTTTTTATGCTTTACTGCTTTGTTTTAAAAGTTGAAAATAAGCAGTGTGAATCATTATGACTGTGTACATGTTGTTCGCTGCAGATTGAGTAGCTTGCCTTGGTTTTATTTCCATTTTGGAACAGCATTTTGTTTTTACTGAAGTTTCTAGTTGCCTTCTGACCCGCTTGTATTGGTTGCTTTTAGCACATCTGTGTTTTTTCAACTTCTCCATCTCTGTGAAGTCCCCTTTTTTTCCTGTGTATTTGCCTTCTGATTCCTGTAGCCTCCTACCCTTGTCTGTCCTTGATGGTCTTCCTGCCTTCAGTTCTGTTGATACACTGGGCTCTGTTGTGTCCTGAATTCCATCTCTTCTTCCTTCTTCCCTTACTCCCTTACTTGACTAACTACAGTGTACCTCAAGTCACTTGTCAAGAAAGAGCATGAGGCAAAATTGCGGAATGCTTGTATATCTCAAACTCTGCCCTCATCTTTTTTTTTTTTAAGTATTTTATTGATTTTTTTACAGAGAGGAAGGGAGAGAGATAGAAAGTCAGAAACATCGATGAGAGAGAGACATCGATCTCTTTAGAGTTTTCTTAAAAGTCTCTTCTGTCACTTGAATTATCTCACCCCCTTCATGCCCTGCCTGAATCCTTTTTTCGCTCTTTATCTTATTCACTCTCATGGAGGCTTTCCTCAAATAAATTATGATTCTCAATGATGCTCCTATGTGTACGTATGGAAAGCCCAGTTGAGACGTCTGAGTGGCAGTGGGATTGGCTCAAAAAGAGGCTTCCCTTTAAAATGACTGGTAGGGAGCAAGTTGTTTCCCGAAGCTTCTAAATGCCAGGATGAAGAGATTTTGTCTGGGCCTCTTACATTTCTTTAGCAAAAAATCCTCTGGTGTTTTTGTCTGTAGGTTGATGCTGTAAGTGCTTCTCTGGGAGCGGGAGGGAAGGGGATCAAGGCTTAGATACAGACTTAGTTATAGCCCCCTGTCCCTCCCACCCTTCATTGTACTTGGGGTTTCCAAGTCTTAAGTCTCTGGGGTGTTGGTGGTGTGGGGTGTTGTTACCTCCTTCAGTTGTATTGCCTTCAGCAAGTATTCCAAGTTGGTATTCCCTCCACCCAGCTTTCTCAGTGATCACCTACCCATTTTCTACCTTCTAGAAATTTGCTTATCTTTTTTTAAAAAAAATATTTTTATTGATTTTTTACAGAGAGAAAGAGAGAGGAATAGAGAGCTAGAAACATCTATGAGAGAGACATCAATCAGCTGCCTCTTGCATGCCCCCTACTGGGGATGTGCCTGCAACCAAGGTACATGCCCTTGACTGGAATTGAACCTGGGACCTTTCAGTCCGCAGACCGACGCTCTATCCACTGAGCCAAACCGGTTTCGGCTAGAAATTTGCTTATCTTATCCCATCATCGTTATTCATATATTTTGAACCATTCTAACCTATTATCATTTTAGGGGAAGCTCAACCATTTTAAAAAGAATGTTGCTATGCTTTGATACAGTAGTACCACTTTCAGGAAGCCATCCTGAAAGTGATTATTTGGACAATGATCTATATATTTGTCAATTGTTATTTTACATGGAAAACAACCAAAGTGACCAATAAGAGAAGAGTGGTTAAATTATTGTATGATGGAATATTATGCAACCACTGAAAATAATAATTTAAAGGATATTTAAATTATGCAAAAGTACAAAATTAAATCAAAAGAGAGCCCAGTTTCTTAAAATTTTTATTTATTGAATTTGGAGAGAGAACAAAACATCCATTTGTTGTTCCACTTATTTATGTATTCATGGCTGTTTCTTATATTTCCCCTAATGGGATTGAACCCAGAGCTTTGGTGTACTGGGACAATGCTCCAACCAACTGAGCTACTTGGCCAGGGCTGAGAACCCAGTTTTCTTAAGGGGACATGCACAGAAGAGACCTGAAGGAAATAAGTACATTGGGTATTAACAGAGTTTAAGTTTTCCTGTACTGTCTACATCTTTTTACAATGAGCCTGAATCTTTTAGGATCAAGAGAGGGGCAGTTAATGAAAGGGAAAGATCATGGCTTGGGCAGAGTGGTGAGATGTTCTTGGGAGTGTGGACTATGTCGGAAACAGCGGAGTGAGTAGCTAGGCTGGTGAAGGAAATCCCGGAGACCACACAGACAGCTTTTGCAGAGTCGAAAAGAGACCATGGGATTCTGACTCAGTCAGTGGCAGGGGGTCAGAGTAAGGACAGATGGAATGAGTCGGCCTTCGGGGCAGGAAGCAAAATTCAGGCCTCCATATCCCGGTGAGACGTGACCTGTGACAAATGGGGCCTTGCCCAGACCTGACTGTCCCTGGTTTCCTTGGGCCTCAATGAGGCCACCCTCATGGTGTGTGTGTATGGAGCAGTGTGTGTTCCTCATGGTGTGTGTATGGAGCAGTGTGTGTTCACAGTGGCCAGCAGAACTACGATGTGGGGAGGAGACTGGAGGGAGGCACCCCTGCCCTAGCAAGCCAATAGGAAGGTTGTAACCACCCCATTAGCTGAGGGGCTCCTGTGTGCTAGGCACCATGCTGAATTCCATATGACTTTTATCTCCTTCCACCCTCACCTCAGGAGGGAGGTTCTCATTCCACTTACCAAGCCAGGAGTCACAGTCGGGATTAGAACAACTCTGAAGCCAAAGCCCCTTTCTCTCACATTACTTCCTCAGCCCAGAGTACCCAGAGAGAACGTCAGTAAAAAATAAATGGATAAACAAACAAACAAATAAATAAATAAAATTGATGATCCTTCCAGAGATAGTTCATGCATTTGCAATATTCTGTATAATAACCCCCAAACACACACAGGAATTTATGATGCATATTATCTATACCTTGCTTTTTCACATGTCTTGGAGATGTTTCTATATTAGTCTATAACAGTGGTCGGCAAACTGCGACTCGCGAGCCACATGCGGCTCTCTGGTCCCTTGAGTGTGGCTCTCACGCGTGCATGTACAGTGCGATTAAAACTTCGTGGTTGTGCGCAGAAGTGGGTTTTTGGCTCTCAAAAGAAATTTCAATGTTGTATTGTTGATATTGGCTCTGTTGACTAACGAGTTTGCCGACCACTGGCATACTATACGATCTACCTCATTCTTTTTTTTCGCTGCTGTGTGACCTTCCATTGTGTGGACGTGCTGTGATTTCATGTAGCGAGTGCCCTGTTGGTGGACATGTAGCTTCTTTCCTGTCTTTCCCTATTATAACCACACTATGCTGAACACCCCGGCACACTCTCCTTTGGTATGTGTGCCACTTTGCAGGATAAATTAATAAATGGTAAGGGCATTTGATATCCTAACGGAAGTTGCAACTGTGATTCCCAGTATGTGTATGAAAAGGCTCGTTTCCCTGAATCCTCTGTAAAACTATTGTTTTGTCTTCTGATCTGATGAATGAAAAATGCTCTCATGCTTTATGTTCATTTATGGGTGAAACTGGCTATCGTGTCTCATGCTTAAAAGCCATGTGTATTTTCTTTTTTTAATTTGGATTGCTTGTTCATGTGCTTTAACAGTTTCTGTTGGGTTGTTCTGTTCAAGAATTGATTTGTACAAACTCTAGTAAAGAAATTACTCTTTCATCTGCCATATGTGTTGCAAATACTTTTCCCAGTTTATAGTTAGTCCTTTTACATTAATAAGCTATAAATATCCATTGATATTTACAGTTTAGTGTCAAAGACTTCCTCTCTTCAAGACCATACAAGTTCCCATGGCATAACCCTTTGATGAGGCTGCTTTGAGATAGGTCCCTTTGAACTTCATTTTGGAGTAAGGACCTATTTTGGGTCTTGGCCCCACCTCCACCTCTTGTCTCCTTGGTTCAGTGGGAGGAACTCAGGTGGAGGATCACCAAGATGAAGACACCTCCCTAGAGCTGCCTAGCAACAGCCTGCAGCCAGGGCCCTGGCAGATTCACTAAGTCCATCTCCTCTTGGTGAGCTAGGGGTGGGGGGATTGGGATGGCAGGGGAGAGGGCAGCTGGTGGAGGAAGAGGGGAGATCCTGAGGGGTAGGGGCTGGAGATGGATAGGGAGGATGATGGAAAACAAGCTTTGGGAGGGAAAACAAAGGAGAGGCTGTAGCCTGAGGTCAGTGAGGGGAAGGAGGAGGGGGCAACAAGGATGGGGAGTGATGGGAGTGTTCGTGCTGAGGCCAGGGTCTGCCAGGGAAATTGAGGCAGTGGGGAAGGGGAAGAGTGGAGACATGGCAGGGGTGGCAGGCAGGGAAAGGAATCAGGGTGTGTGTGTATGGAGCAGAAGGGGTTGAAAAGGAAGGGGTTGGACCATGCTTGGATGGCTTGCAGGACCCGGAGACCCTTTGGTTCTGCCAGCTGACTTACCTGGCATTGGGTGTGTGGGACATAAACCAGGTCAAGTTTTGGGACAAGATTAGTCTCCGACCTCGTGGTGGGGAAGAAGCATTCTAGGCTGGCCCTGCCCCTCACTCACCAGCAGCCCAGGACAAATCCGTAACCCTTTTGAACATCAGTTCTCCCTTCCCCAACGTCCTCTCCCGTTTAATGTTGGGATGAAGTGGATTTGAAATGCCTTTGTCATCATTAAAAGATTTCCATATTTCTGCTGTCGTAGCCTTAATGGTTACAAAGGAGGACGGGGTGGGAATGGGTAAAAGAAAACGAAGCCTTAGTTGATTGGAAAAACATTTTTACTTTCTCGATTAGGAGGTACAGTTTCTGTCATCGACGTGGACGGAAGAATCTGCGAGCAGCCATTCCTTCTTGTCCTCTGGTGGTGGTGGGCTCTGGCCTGGGCAGACTGGCACAGCCCTTCCTCGGGAGCTGGGCTGAATCCCCGTCACCACTGCTGGGAGAGTGACATATTCACCCAGAACTTGGAGAGTAATAAGCAGAGGCCTTGGCTGGTGAGGGGAGAGGCACGGCTCAGCGAGGGAAGATGTGAAGCCATAACTTGGGTCAACCAAGGTAGAATCTGTTTAGAGTCCAAGGAGCCACAGTGCTGAGGGAGGAGCCAGATGGGTCTGTTCCCCCGAAGCCAGAGCGGCTGCGAGGGGCTGTCTCAGGAGGTAAGAGTGGCAGGGTCCGGCCTTGAGGCAGGAGCAGTTAGTAGCAGTTAGATGGATGGCCCTGAACCCAACAGCGTGGGCGCTGGAGTGGCGGCCAGAGGCTGGGGTGGGGTGGGGTGAACAGCGCTTACTGTCCCTTCAGCGAACACTTCGGTGTGTGGGGGCCTAGGCTGGGAAACGTGTCCATTCTAATTAAAAAGTGGGTCGTTCAAGGGTCTTCATCCGGGGTTTTAGCAGGTGGGATCCAGAGTCCCTTACAGAGACGGGGCATGCAGACTCCCGCCCAGCACCCCTTCCAGCCCCAGCGCCCCAGCTGCAGCTTTCTGAGGGACCAGGCGGTCACTGTGTCCCAGGACGGCGTAGTATTTAATGGGATATCAGGACGCCGATGGGTCTGGAGGGACACCAGGTCCGAGTCCCCGTCTGTAAGGCTCCAGCCGAGATGCTCCTCGTGCTTCCTAGAGAAGCAGCCGAGAGATGCGCGAGGGGGCGGGGCGTCGCAGGGCGGCTGGTGACGCACTTCCGGCCGCGCCACTGCTCTTCCGGTCGAGGCACTTTTCTCTCCACTGCTCTTCCGGTCGAGGCACATTTTCTCTGCGCCCGGGGATTGCTGGCGGCGCCGGGACTGCAGGAACCGCCCGGAGGGGCGCTCCGGGGTCTCGGTGAGCGGGCGGGACCCCAGGGGTGGGGGGCGGCGGGGCGGGGGGCCGGAGGGTGATGGCGGAAGCCTGCGCCGGCCGCCTTCTCCAGGGACTGCTGCCTGCGCGTGCGGCCCCAGCTCCCGCCGCCTCAGCGTTGTTCTCTGGGGGCCCCGGCCCCAGCCCAGAGGAGACGCTAGGCAAGACTGGAGGGATAGATAAATGATCGGAAAACCCCGGGCCTGGGTCTGGATACCACCTACTCCCCTCTCCCCCTGCCCCGGAGTCCTGCAGCTCAGAAACTTTGTAGGGGCCGCCGAATAGGAGAGGGCACACATTGCTGAAGCCCACGTGTTGGAGAGAGTGGAGACCTTGGTTATGTACTTCATGGGGATACAGAGGCTGTTCATTGATCTCTAAAGTTAGACTGTCTAGTAATCTTTGACTTTATTTAAAAAAATATGTATATATATATATATAGCTGAGACCGGTTTGACTCACTGTATAGAGCGTCGGCTTGCGGACTGAAAGGTCCCAGGTTCGATTCTGGTTGGGGTCATGTACCTTGCTTGCGGGCACATCTCCACTGTGGGGTGTGCAGGAGGCGGCTGATCGATGTCTCTCTCTCATCGATGTTTCTGACTTTCTATCTTTCTCCTTTCCTCCCTGTAAAAAAATCAATAAAATATTTAAAATATATATATAATCTTTTTTCTGACTGTTTGCAAAAGCGAAGAGTCTTTATTCAAACCCAGGTTTGGCTTCCAGCCTCTTCCTGGAGCAACAGTGAGACGAGAGAGCTTTTCCCGGAAGAACAATCGGTTATATGGGGTTAGGATATTGGGCGGGCTTAGGGAAGTGAGGAGGGTTACAGAGATTGGTCGCTGTGTTTCTGGAGCTTCTTTGGTCCATTCGGGTGGTAGTCGGGGAAGTGAGGACATTGCTGGCACACCTGTGGCCACTCCCAGAAAAGGGAGGGTGTTTAGGCAGCGGGCCCAGCCCTATAGGACCAGATGGAGGAGAGTTCTTTTCTGCTTTGTCCTTTCATTCCCCCCTTGTTTTGGGACACACGGCTCACCATGAGACGTGATGCATTTCTCAGGTTCGAGTGCACCGCAGCTTGAACTTGAGCGGGTTGAGCTGGTCCTGGCCTATGTTCCATTGTGCGATGAAGTCCTCCTGGATTGCAGAGGGGTCGGCTGGGCGAGTGTGAGTGTGATGGACCCAGGATGCGATGCCGTCTACTTTGAGGGCAATGAAGGTCGTCAGCACCACGATGTAGAGACCCTTCCAATGTGGCTCAAGGGTCTCCCGGCGATGTCTCTTGACGTAGACCCAGTCCCGGGCCTATGCTGACGAGGTGTTGACATACTTTCCTGGTTTAATTTTAATTTTAGTGAAGTCGATCTCCCATTGTGCTCCAGGCTTGGTTCCTCTGAGCCGGGTTCCTTTTTCACTTGGCCTCCTTCTCGAGTTTGTGAGTTGACAGGTCTTGCAGGTGGATACAACCTGCTCTATTCTGATGTCCTGTTGGTGAGTCTTAATTCTTGCGTGTCGGATTAAGTCCTTTAATTTGCGTGCCCCCAGTTGAGTGGTCCTGTGCATGCGTTCTAACACTGTAACCCTAATCCATTCTGGTAGTATGACTCCTTGTTTGGTGTGTACCACCATCCTTTAATTTCCTGGACGTGGGAAGCCTCCTGATCCGCTGCAGCTCTTCCTGAGAGTACCCAGGCTGATCTGGCAAGACTGGGTCCCCGGGGTCTGGTAGTTGTAAGGCCATGGTAGGGACCAAAGTGAAGGCCGCTGCTTTGGCTGCCTGATCAGCCTTTTGGTTCCTTCTTGCCACTGGGTCATCTGCCTTCTGGTGCCCTTGGCAGTGGATAACGGCTAGCTTAGCGGGGAGCCACAAGGCTGCAAGCAGGTTAGGAATTTCCTGTTTATTCTTTACTGTCCGTACCTTTGCTGTCAATAGCCCTCTCTCCTGATAGATCGCCCCGTGAACATGAGGGAATGCATAATGACTCTCTGTGTAGACATTAAGCTGTTTCCCAGCCCCCAGTGTCAGTGCCTTGGTGAGTGCAACGAGTTCTGCTCGCTGAGATGACATCCCAGGGTGGCAGAGCCTCCGCCCATACAGTGTCCGTGTCGGTGATGACTGCTGCACCCGCATACCTGCACACTGGTTCCATTGCAGCTTCTTTTTCCCGCCCCTGACGGCCCCCTTCCCTTCTACTTGGTCATCTGCAAGCTGGCGAAGGCGGCGGGTCCGCTCCTCAGGGATTCTGTGCTGGTGGCTAGCAGAATCTTGGCCAGGTTTCGGGTCTGCTTGTCACTGGCAGTCGCCATGGCGCAGGCTTGCCCATCTTCAGGGGACTCCCGGTTATTGTACACTTTTTCGGCCACTTCCAGCAAGTCCCAAAGATCTTTCCTCCTAATCTATCTATTTTCTGCAGTTTCTTTCTGATGTCTGCAGGTGACTGGTTTATAAAACTCATGACTACAGCTGCCTTATTCTCAGGGGCTTCTGGGTCCATGGGGGTGTGAGTGCGACATGCCTCCATGATCTGGTCTAAGAAAGCAGCTAGAGGCTCATCCCTTTCCTGCTGTATGTTCCCTACCTTGGTCAAAGTGGTAGGCTTTCTAGCAGCCATGGGGAGACCTCCCATTAGAGTCTGGCAGTAGACCCGGAGCCTCCCCTTACCTTCTGCCGTGTTGAAGTCCCATTCAGGTCTAGTCAGGGGAAAGGAGGTGTCTATCTGAGCCTGGTTGGTGCTAGGGTTCCCGTCCACGCCTGGGACTAGCTTCCAGGCCTCATTGAGGATCCTCTCCCTCTCCTCGGTGGTGAATAGGACCTGCAAAAGCTGCTGACAGGTAGGCTGATGGGTGTAAAGAACAGGATCTAACAAATCGATAAGCCCTCCAGCTTCTCAGAAAACTTAGGATTCTGAGCTTCCCAATTATAGAGATCACTGGTGGCAAAAGGCCAGTAGGGATGGGGCTGATTCCCCTCCCCCTGTACTCTGACCAACCACCAGTGATGGTAGGGTATGGGCCTGACACTTCAGCGCCAGCCATTTTCAGGGCTCGCAAGCAGGATACCAGGCTTTCTCCTTGGCACTCTTATTAGCTTCAAGTGTTCAGGGTTCAGATAGGGATCTTTAAAACATGATACTGCAGCCCCTCTATAAGTACTTTGGCATAACTACCCTGTTTAGGGAGGCAAATGCAAATTATTTACTCTTCCTGGCTTACTTAACGGTAGTGCATAAGTGCAGCCGAAACCGGTTTGGCTCAGTGGCTAGAGCAACGGCCTGTGGACTGAAAGGTCCCAGGTTCCATTAGGTCAAGGGCATGTACCTTGGTTGTGGGCACATCCCCAGTAGGGGTGTGCAGGAGGCAGCTGATCGATGTCTCTCTCTCATAGATGTTTCTAACTCTCTATCCTTCTCCCTTCCTCTCTGCAAAAAATCAATAAAATATATATATTTTTAAAAGATATGTACCCTTGATGGTGCACAGGCCAGTGCACTAGCCACTGAGTCACACTGGCCAGGACTAAAAATGATTTATTAAAACAGTTCATTGTTTACATATTTCTAGTTCATTTTTCAAACTGTAAAGGCAAAGTTGAATGGTGACAGAGAGGCCATATAACCTGTTTAGCCCAGGAAGACTAACTTATGTACTTTATAGCCCTTTACAGAAAAAGTTGGCAGTTTGACAGAAACAGACTGCTGACAGCTGTGATTCATATTTGGAGGGAGAATTGTCTTCAAGCAGTCTTCTCCTTAGGATCAATATAATAATAACTCTTAACTCCTGTTAAGTGCTTACATTGTGGCAGATCGCCATAAATGTTTTACATTGTCATTTAGTCTAGGATTTACAGAATGTTAGACCTAGAAGGACTCATGTAAATTATCGAATTTGTCGCTTTTTTCAGTTAATTAGCCAATCGTGTAGGCTCAGTTACACGAGCTATGACAGAGCAAAGTTTCTTGACTCCTAATGCAATCCACTTCCGAATGGAAGGCAATACCCTATCCATTGGATCTACCTTTTGTTTTGTTTTATGGTAAGATCTATCATTTTCAAAGGAATGATTTCTCTAACTATAAAAGTAATGCATGTTTATTTTAGGTAAAGTGAAATATATAAGAGTTTAAAGGACAAAGTAAAGTAACCTATTAAATGTCCTAGAGATCAGTGTGTTATCATTTGGCAGGTTTTCTTTGTCCTTTGTGTGTGTGTTTTGTAAATGTCTGTATTAATAATAGTTTCTCTTTTTTGAATGCTTACTAATGTTGGTATATGTTTGCATATTTTTTGTTTTACTGTTTGTATCCTATTCGAATATAATGTATTTTCTCATGAATATGAAAACATGATTTTTAATAGTTTGAAAATGTCATATTTATATGATTTGTGGTTTTTGCCTGTTTTTTATAATTATAGTAAGAGGATGTTCGTTGTACATAAATCTTTGTGCTCTTCTCTATTTTTTACTTTTCTTCTCATTAGAAGAGTTGTTTTTGTAGGAATACTTTCAAGTATTTCATAAAGATAGTCTTAAAGCAAAATTTTACCATAATCTTTTTTAAAACATATTTTATTGATTTTTTAAAAAATATATATTTTTATTGATTTTTTTTACAGAGAGGAAGGGAAAGGGAGAGTTAGAAACATCGATGTGAGAGAGACATTGATCAGCTGCCTCCTGCACACCCCCTACTGGGGATGTGCCTGCAAGCAAGGTACTTGCCCTTGACTGGAATTGAACCTGGGACCTTTCAGTCAGTTCTATCCACTGAGCCAAACCGGTTTCGGCTTGAAGTGTCTTATAATTAAAGCAGGGAAAAGATTTGTCCAGGTGAGTTAGCAAGGTATAACCAGTGAGAGAAGCAACAGGGCTTTGTAAATTTTACAAAAAAAAACTTAATGAAGCTCAGGCGATTAAACTGCCATCTATTTATGGTTGTTGGGGATAGAAGTGGGGACTTCTCCCCTGTACTAATTTTATCTCTTTCATTACCAGGATTTGCCATTTTACATTCTCCTGCTGTCCTCCATTCTTTAAATATAAAACATCCATGTTTCCTGTCTTGCCCTAATCATTAGCTTGTTGTTGTTGTTTTCCCCTTATCTCTGCTTCTCTTACTCTCTGGGTGTCTGTAGCTGCCCTTTCCATGGAATTCCTAATTAATGGTGATCACTTTATTCTGATACAAATCTCTTCTGCCCCTTGCAACGTTGAATTACTTGTCCCACTTGCTTTTTACTGAGACCTGCAAAGTTAGGTCCAAAACTTCGAGGGCCTTTACTTAGCCATATATGAGAGAGATTGATTCTGATGGTTTCTTTCAGGTTGGGTGAACAAATATGCTCCAGAGCAAGAAGTCTCTGAAATTGAGTCACCAGGGACAGTAGGAAACAGACTCCAAGATGGTGAATCCCGGGGTTCTACATTCGAAGAAAAATATGCATGTGATAGCATGAAGGAAAACTCTCCTGAAGAGGTGCCCAGGTGATGCTTTTTCCAGGAAGGAGGTTTTGGGAGAATAACTTGCATCTGAAAGGAAGCACTTCCTAAAATGATGAGCCAAGAATATAATTTTGAGAAGAGGTTGCTTTTGACCTCAAGCCTTGTCACTCATCTCAGGGTTTCTACAGAAGAAAGTCTACATCAGTGGGAGACAAGTAGCATACACTCCCATGAGATTTCAAACCAAAGCAAATGCTCACCCCTCTCCACTCGGAAGAAGTCTTGGAAATGTAACGAGTGTGGAAAAACATTTACTCAGAGGTCATCCCATACTCAGCATCAGAGGATGCATATTAGAAAGAGAGCCACTGTATGTGAGGAATGTGGGAAAGCTTTTAGTTGTAGATCATTCCTTGTCCAGCATCAAAGAATTCACACAGGAGTGAAACCATACAGATGTGAGCAATGTGGGAAAACATTTCGTTGTCGATCGTTTCTTACTCAGCATCAAAGAATCCACACCGGAGAGAAACCTTATAAATGTAATAGGTGTGGGAGGGCATTCAGTCAGAACGCACACCTCATTCATCATCAGAGAATCCACACTGGCGAGAAACCTTACTCATGCAGTGAATGTGGCGCTTCTTTTCGTAAACACTCAAATCTCACACAGCATCAGAGAATTCACACAAGGGAAAGACCCCACACATGTGATGACTGTGGGAAAACTTTTCAAACAAAGGCAAACCTTTCTCAGCATCAGAGAATTCATACTGGAGAGAAACCTTATAAGTGTAAGGAATGTGAAAAAGCTTTTTGTCGGAGTCAATCCCTTATGAAACACCTGCGAATTCATACCGGAGAGAAACCTTATAAATGTAAAGAATGTGGCAAAGCTTTCACTCAGAGTACCCCACTCACTAAACATCAGAGAATTCACACAGGGGAGAGACCCTACAAATGCAGTGAATGTGGTAAAGCTTTCATTCAGAGCATTTGTCTTATTCGGCATCAGAGAAGTCACACTGGAGAAAAACCTTATAAATGCAGTGAATGTGGGAAAGGGTTCAATCAGAAATCCTGCCTCACACAGCATATGAGAATTCACACTGGAGAGAAGCCCTATACATGTAAAGAATGTGGGAGAACCTTTGCTCATAGCTCATATCTTACTGAACATCACAGAACTCACACGGGTGAGAAGCTCTTTAAATGTAGCGAGTGTGGGAAAACCTTCCGCAAGTATGCACACCTTATTGAACATTATAGGATTCACACTGGTGAGAGGCCTTATGAATGCATTAAATGTGGAAAATTCTTCAGACATAGTTCAGTGCTTTTCAGACATCAGAAACTTCACAGCGGTGAATGAACCTTGCATTAGGTAATGGCAGTTTCTCAAGAAATAGGGGCTAGGAATCTGGCTGAGGAGTGGGGGCAGGTATAGTTCGTGGAAGGAGGGATGAAATAGTCTT
The DNA here is from genome assembly GCA_004026805.1 of Lasiurus borealis. Taxonomy (NCBI): domain Eukaryota; kingdom Metazoa; phylum Chordata; class Mammalia; order Chiroptera; family Vespertilionidae; genus Lasiurus; species Lasiurus borealis. The sequence goes on along the minus strand of PVJN01005406.1, from coordinate 11,513 downwards.
AAATAGTGTCCTCAGAAGAGTATTTCCAGAAATATATGTGGTGCGCATTTGGGAGTACAGGATATAAATTCTTTCTGTTTGCCATTCTTATGTGACTCATACCTTGAGGTGCCATTTTTTGTTAAGTTAGTGTTTGTCTTTCCCTTGCTACACTCACCTGTCTTCCCAAATTGTCATGTATGTTCACTCGCCCGTTGGCTTAGACGCTTTTCCAAACACTGCCATTTTGAAAGTGGCAGCATCTTGTTGTAGTGTTAAGTAACCTCCAGATTTCTGACGCTGCTGTAACCATGTTACCGTAGGGAAGCTGCTCAACCTGTGGAAATGGTCCCATCACGGGGAGATAGAAACAAGTGGAAGATGATCCATATTCATTTACTGTTAGGAGATAACGCCTCAAGAACTGGGGCGATCTCAGCATATACGTTGGTAAAGAAGGCTTTTATCAGAATGAGGGAGATCTTTCCTGAAATAGGTCAAGAGAAACTTTTCTTGAATGATGCCCGTTCCTGGGAAGGGAGTCCTATTTGCCGAGAAGGTCACAGGAAGGAAGGCCCAACTTTGGTGCCAGAGGAATAGGTGCCTGTCCAGGATGGGAATGGCCTGTGCTTGGCTGGTGATCATAAGCCACGGAGCAGGAAAACCTCTCTGTGCCTGAGCAAGCCATAAGTATACCATTGCCCTAGACAGTGGTATACACCTTTCTCTCAAGCTTACAAATTTGGCTGGATTACTGATTCACAGGGAATCAGGGAGAGGAACCCACTGAGAAGATTAACAGTGTCCAAACCCAGTGGGACTCAGTTTATTTGCCTTTAAGGAGAAAGCATTAGTAAAGAAAAGACAGCTTTTTAGATTGGAGTTGCAGGAGTCTGCACCAGACCTAATGAGTGTTGGTCACTAGTTGAGAGGGCTAAGTTTCATGTAATTATGCCACTGATGGTATAATACAGATTTGTTAGATCTCAGGTGTTTCTGATTTTATTGGGCATATCTTGTCCTGGATAGGAGTATTTAGGGAAATATTTTTCATGAGCTACACTGGGAAAGTCTAGAGAGGATGACCTCTTTCAAATTCCTGAAAATAAAAATATCACAGGTTACCACTGACTGATGGTATTTTATTCTGAGAGGTAGAGAATTTTTTTCTCATTCCGCAGTGACTTTCAGGTTCTTTATTAAATTTATTGGGGTGACATTGGTCAACATGAGCAAACAGGTTTCAGGTTTGGGTTTCTGTGTTAAAAGATCTGTGTATTGCACCATGCGTTCACTACCCAAAGTCAAATCTCTTGTCACCACATATTAGGACCGCTTTTCCCCCAACCCCCTTTTCATGTTCTTAACTGCTACCCAGAAATTCGGCTCTGGAATATGAAGTGAGAATGGCCTTTGACAGGAAATAATTTCAATAATCTAAAGGTTAATGCTGTTTCTAAAATATAGCTATTAAAAATAATGAAAGTAAATTGGTTCTGGAATGGTTGATTATCTGGAGCTCACCATTGACTTTTCAAAGCAACTGCCTTTTAAGCATTGGTTTGAGCCATTAATTACCATTAATGGGAATGGAAGAGATATGACGTACACTTCTCTCTCCAGCTGTGAAGATATGTTCTCAAAGCCTGGCACAGGGCAATTTTTTTATAACTGAATAAGTTAATACCTTATGGGCAAAACAACCCTATGCTCATAAAAATATGTCTAGTTGGTAGAAAGCAAATGCCATATTTATACTTTGCAAATGAAAACTAACACTGTAGAATTGATTGCTGGCACATAGTAAATGTTCAGTATGTGCTAGTATTTTGTTAGGTTAATGTTTTTGTTTTTTTAAATATTTCTGTTAATTTTAGAGAGGAGGGGAGAGGGGGGAACATCAATGATGAGAGAATCATTGATTGGCTGCCTCCTGAATGCCCCCTACTGGGGATTGAGCCTGTGGGGTTCATGTAGAGAAACCATATAAATGTAAGGAATGTGGTAAAGCCTTCTGTCAGAGCATGTATCTTACTCATCATCAGTGAAGTAATTCTGGAAATAAACCTTGTTAAGTGTAATGAATGTGGGGCATCCTAATCAAAATGCATGCCTTCCGCAACATCGGATAATTCGTTCAGGAGAGAAGCCCTACATTTGTAATAAATGTGGTAAAGCCTTTACTCAGAACTCTTCCCTTGTTGAACATGAAAGAAACTATTAGTGTGAAAAACCTTAGTGAATATTACAGAATTCATACTGGAGAAAAGCCTTCTGAACGTGTTGAAGGTGGAAAATCCTTTAGACAGTTCAGCACTTGTTCATCATCAGAAGCTTCATACTGGAGAATAAAACTTGGATATAACCAGTGAGGGAAGACTTGTGTGAAAACCCCATTTTCCCCTAAATCCTTAGGAACTGGGATGAATGTATTGTATGTTGAGCAAGAGGCAGTGTTCAAAGTTATGAAAACAGACTCAGTACCAGATAGCCTTCAGTTTGATGCCTTCTCTGCCACTTTCTGCTTATACCAGTATGACCTTATTCTCTCTGAGCCTGTTTTTCCCACCCATCTACTCAAAGAATAATGAAGATACTTGCTAGGTTTGTCTTGAGAATAAAATGGCTATATATAAGAAACTGCCATTAATTGGTTTTTAGTTATAAATGTTCCAAAGGTTTATAAATATGGCTATTAAAAACAAGCAAAATTCAGCATTATTAATTTTTTTGCAGTTCTCATAGTGTATTTTTTCTTATGAACATTCCTGCACCATTGCCACATCCTAGGATTTTGGCCTCTTCAGTAGTAAAGACGGGTTGCCCTTGATGAGCCCCATCCTTGAAGGTCCTGGAAAGAGCTTGGCCTTTGGAAGTGATGTGCCCTTCTCAGTGCATCAGATCAGGTCATGATGCCAATATGGCTGATTACTGGTAATGGGATCATTGACCATTCAGTTAAGGTGGGGAGCTCTCTGGTTTCTCCTACTAAGTTTTCTTTGTAATTAATAAGCATATTGAGGAGAGTTACTTTGAGACTGTAAATATTCTGCTTTCCAATATTTTTGGCCACTAATTTTGACATTTGATCCATCTATCCAGTCTCTTATGTATTAGTTTCCTATGGCTGTTGTAAAAATTATCACAAGCTTGGTGGCTTAGAACAGAAATGCAGCCCTGACTAGTTTGGCTCAGTGCCTTGATTGTGGGCACATCCCCAGTGGAAGATGTGCAGGAAGCAGCTGACCAATGTTTCTTTCTCATCGATGTTTCTGACTCTATCCCTCTCCCTTACTCTGTAAAAAATCAATTAAAAAGGACAGAAATGCATTTTGAGGTCTTAGAAGCCGGAAATTTGAAATCAGCTCCTTTAGGTGAAATCAAGGTGTTGGCAGGGTTGTACTCTGAAGACTTTAGAAGCTATGCCTTCTTCCAGCTTCCTGTGATTGCTGGCATTCTTTGGCTTGTAGCTGCATCATTCCAGTCTCTGCCTGTCTTCACATTGCCTTAGCTAATCTCCCTCTACCTGATGGCTTTTAGATAATCCAATCTCGAGAGACTTAATCACATAAAAGATAACATCTACAGGTTCCAGGGAGTAGGACCTATCTCTTTGGAGACTGCCATCCAGCCCGCTGCTGTGGAATTGGCCAAATGGTGATTTATTTCCATCCTTTTTCTTTGCTTATTTAAGTTTATTTATAGTCATAAGAATTTTTATTCTGAGTTGCAATCTATCATTTATTTTCTCTTTTAGATAGTTCCAGATCTGTCCATTGGTGATTAATGTCCTACCAGAAAGATCTATCCCCTTCTCCACTTACGTCCTTTTGACATGTGCCCATTATTCTTTGAGCACCATCTTACTTTTAAAAATATACATTTATTGACTTCAGAGAGGAAGGGTGAATGAGATAGAAACAAGAATCATTGATCAGCTGCCTCCTGCATGCCCCTACTGGGAATCAAGCCCGAAATCCAGGCATGTGTCCTTGGTTGGAAATGAACCGGGACCCTTCACTCCATAGACAGAGACTCTATCCACTGAGCCAAACCGGATAGGGCACCATCTTCTGGGCACAAGATAATTGTATAATTGTAGGCTTCTCTTCTCTGTCTCCACTCTGGAGTCACATTAAAGAAAGACACACATGTGGTTCTAGGACAATTTATTCAAGAAAAAAGATACCAAAATAACTTCCAGAGGGAACAAAGTTTAAAATGTAAAAAATAAAAATAAAGAACAAGAGAATACAAGTGATTTTTTTATCTGAAACAGAGGCCGAGAAGCAATAATAACAGAAAGGATTGATAGATTACATAATTTACAAATTAGTAAGAAAAACATGACTAAGGAGATTAACAAAAAGTTAAACACCATTTTCAATACATCGAATAACCAAAAATAAAAAGGCTGGTTCTAGCCCATGCAGGTGCACGTTATGGAAGAGGCAAGTGGGCTCCTGTACATGTTAAATGAATAAAATGGTAAAAACCTCTCTAGAAAGCAATGTGAAAGTAAGCTTCAAAAGCTTTAAAAATATTCAAATACTTTTCACAATAGATGTAAATCAAACCATTATGTAGTATGCCTTAAACATATAGTAAGATGTCAATTATTTGAGGATAAAACTGGACAAAGGTTCATGCTTGCCAAATCTGTCCTTGTGTATCAAAAAAAACCTAGTGGCTTTAATAAGCAGACTTTCATTTGTGTCTTTCTTTCATTTTACCAACTAGTCCCCACCATGTTATACATCAGATCCTAATTTGTATCAAGATCATGTGTATTAGATCCTTACTTGTACAAGATCCACTTGTATCCATAACTTGCCAGAACTGTCACAAGCAACCTTTAGCAGGAGCTGGGAAGTATTCTTGACTATACACATTAACATGTCTCTCACCCAAAGTGGGGTTTTGCTAGACGAGGCAATAGGAGATCTGTTTAATACAAAATCCTCTGTAGTCATTACTGACTTAGAAAATAGAAATATAATGTCAACTGAGAAACTAGAGAACAGACTCAATACAATCACAATACAATTTTTGTTAAAAAATATAATAATTTACATATATATACACCCCACAAAGGAAAAAACAAAGTGTTAATAATACTAGTAAACATTTACAGAATTTACATTTTAAGTCAAAAGGGGTATTAATAGATGGATATAGTTTTTTCTCTTACTAAAAAAATTTTTTTTGGTATTTTCTAAATTTCCTAGAATGCCCTTGTATTATCTTTATAATAGGGGAAAAAAAGATTATTTTTTAAAATCCCATAAGTCCAAAATGTTTATACTCATTAATTTTCGTCTTCACTGTCAAATGAAAGGAGGCTACTGTTTTTTACTTGCTTTTGTGTGTTCTTTTTAACTGAGTCCTGCTGATTTATTTCATCCTCACTTGTCTTTTTCTTTTTTGAGCTTGCTGTCAAACCTGAATATTTTTCATCCGGGGAACGCTTCACTGGTTTTCGATACATGATTCTTCCATCAGCTGAAGCTGGCTCTTCATCTGCAGTAAAAATAAAGTTGAAGTTTATTTTCCTCTTATTATATTGCCTTTATTGGAGAGTCAAATGGCAAGAAAATCCTGTGCTGTATTTACGGAAATCCTATAATCATCTGGTCATGAAATCCTGGTTATCTCCACTGCCTCTCAGCTCTATGAGACAAGACCTGCAGTCCCTTACTAAATGCTCCCTGAAGTAGTCTATAATATTGACAGTTTGCAGTCAGGCTGTATTTTTAACTATTTTAAAAAGTGACTGTTTGAAATTCCATCATTTTCTCCTACAGTAATGTAATAAGTAGTTATAAATAATGAAAAATTTACTACATAGCATACCACACTTCAGGTATTAATTAAATAGATCTCTGCAGACTAGTTTGTGAACCTAACCACCTATTTTTTTAAAAAGCAGAATGTTTTTACTTAAATTTATACTTAATCCTCATAACAATCCATTAAGGTAGGCAGTTATTGTCCCATTTCACTGATGAGATAACTGATGTTGTGGTGAAATGACATCTTCAAGGTTACGTATCTGTAAGTGTTAAAGCTAAAGTTTGAAAGTAGGACTATCTCCTTCAAACATACCATACTATTATATATAAAATAACTTCATGTTCCAGGCTCTTTAAATTGTTAGGAAAACCAGAGTCCTTTCAGACTTACCTGCTTTGGCAGCCTTTATTTCTGCTTTAATTTTCATGACATCTTCAGCTGACAGGTCTCCCTTTTTTAAAACCACCACTTGGGGCTGTTCATCTTCTTTGTCACTGTGATCACCATCTTCATCTGGGAGCTGAGGCTGGATTCTCTAGGGGGAAAACACAAACATAATTTGTAGGTCCCTGACCCCAAATCAAATGCAACCACTGTCTCTATGAAAACCTGGAACTGCTAAAGTGAGAAGGGTAACTTTATTGACTAAATGTGTTTGGCAATAAATTTTCAACTCAAGAACCTAACCTCTCAGGTAGGGAAGAGGTCTGGCTGCCAGCTGCCCTGGGATGACTATTTTTGACAGAGGAAGGGAGAAGGATGGAGAGTTAGAAACATCGATGAGAGAGAAAGATCAATCAGCTGCCTCCTGCACGCCCCCTACCGGGGATGTGCCCGAAACCAAGCTACATGCCGTTTGACTGGAATCAAACCTGGGACCTTTCAGTCAGCAGGCCGACACTCTATCCACGGAGCCAAACCAGTTTCGGCTCATCAACCCTTTTCATTTCCATCTTCTTTCCAAGGGTGACAAAAAGTAAGCAAACACTTCCAAGCACAGAAAGCAGCAAGGAAATGTACTCTTTCTCCCGGCTTTGCTCACCTTTCCTCCCAACAGCTTGTTTAGGAGGTCTCCTATCAGCTGTTTTCTAAAGGTGCCAAATTATGGAGGTATATGAAATATTTTGTGCTTTTTTTTAAGTTATGAAATTACTTGATAAATGCATTTTCTTTAATATCTATTCACTAATAATTCATTAGTTTTACCTATTTTTTTTTTGAAAGGTTCCAAAAAATGACTACAAACAAGTAGGCAGTTAATTACTATTAGCCAAGAAAATGGGGAAGTGAAATGAAATTTCTGGTGTTTATCAGATTGAGAATCATTAATTCTGACCTTTTGTTTATGCAACTGGCTAGAAAATAAGAGAAATCTAAAGAACAGTGGCAGCAATCCTTAAGACTGTTCAAAGTCACTCCTGAATTAAGAAGTCGAATAGATGATTTAGAAATCAATTATAAAATGAACTCTTGTTTTTGTTAACAGATCATTAGAATGATGATTACATTGCTAAACAAAGAATGAATTTGGTTTCACAAACACAGGAACATGGGGTATCTCTTTAAGGAAAAGTCTGGTGATTACATAAATAAGCCCAAATCACTGGTTACTAATTGGAAAGCTTGTCCCTCCAGAGTTCCAAGATATCATTCCAAACTGTAATCATAAAGGTGTTAACTTAAAATCGAAGTGCAAAATGATATGAGTTACTATACATTGAAGAACAGAGGAATATCTGTGGGAGGTCCTAGTGTTGATCTCAAGCAAACAATAAAATTAGTCTCATTTTTCGCAGTGCTAAATTCGTGTCCAAACCGCACCCTCTTTGTTGTCATCACTATTTTTGCCAGATGCCATATTCTTTTAACACCTTCTGCCTGCCTCATCTCTGCTTCCAGAGGTCGCTGCCTCTGTGAAGCTCCCCGCTGATACTCCTCTTCTGTTCTTCCCTGTGTCCATTGCATCTGTAATAACTCCTGTCATTCTGCTCTTGGTTGATCATATACAATCAACAAAGCATAGAGATAGACCCAAGGCCTAAGACACCAGGCCTTCTGACCGAGTGGCCTCAGTTTATCTGGAAAACGGGACGACACTACCCTCCCTCGTGCTGCCTTTGATTTTGGAATAAGCGAGTGAGACAGGGGAGACAGGACAGGGATCGTTCTCCACCATCTCCCAGGGACGAGGCGCTTTACCTGCGTCAGGCCATTTTCGAGAACGGAGCAGGCACTCCGAGAGCGACAGAGAGGCTCCTGGGCAGAGGGGGCCGCAGTCGTTTGACCGGCGGGCGGCCCGGGGCCCGCTCAGACCGAGGGCCGGGCGGGGTGCGAGGAGCGAACGCTCAGGAAGTCCCGGGACCCTGAGACTCCGCCGAAGCGGGAAGTGGCGACCGGCTCGGGCTCACCTTGGTCTCTACGGTGGGCCCTTCCCGGTAGCCGACCCGCTCCTTGAAGCGGGCCAGGAAGGCGGGCTCGGCGGGCCGCACATAAGACACCTGGTTCCGCTTGCTCATGGCCGCTCCGGGGGAAAGCGCGACTCTCCGGAGATTTGCGCGGCGGCGGCGCCGGCGCCTTCTTATGACGTCACACGGCCCCGCCCCCAGCGCGAGGCCGGCAACATGGCGGCCTCGGTGCTGACGTCAACGTCTCCGCTGGGCGCCAAATTCAAATCCGCGGACATCTTGGACGAGCGGAATCCGTGCTCACAGTGCGCCTGGAGCTGAGGGGGATCCCTGCCTGGTTCTCGGGGTTCAGAGGGGAGGGCGCCATGGCGCCCGGCTCCAAAAGTGAGTATGGAAACCCGGCTCCGCGGCCCCGTCCCCGCCCCCAAACACCGCGGCGAGAGGACGCCGCCCCCGGAGACCCCGCAGCTTTGGAAGACGGGAGCGCACCGAGCGGCCTCGGGGATCTTTGTCCCTGAGAGACCCTGCAGGGACGGCTTTCTTCCCTTTGGTCTCTGCGTGGGACGGACGCGGGGCACGCTGCGGGCCGGGGCGGTTCTGGGCGCTGGGGCCGAGCCGGGAACCGGGGCCGGGGTCGCCTGCGAGCGGGGCTCGCTCTGCCATGCCCCCTCCTCCCGCCTCGTAGCTGGCCCTTCCCGCGTCCCTCCCACCCGGGCTGCCGCTCTCGGGACCCTGGCCCGAGGGTCGGTCCTGCCGTCGCCACTTTCTGCATATTTGCGCGTGGCTCGCCTTCCTGAAGGGGAGGGAGGACTCATCCAAGTTGCAGGTGCCTAAGGCACGTCTTTTCTCTTCCGCCACAGACTCTCGTAGAGAAGGGACTTTTAAAGCACCATCAGCGGTGTCTGTGTTCCCACAGCCCCTCTGTTCTCCGCATGCAGATCCCTCCAATGTCTCCCTTTTTTTTCATGGAGAAGAGCGCTGTCATTTTTTACTTTTGATAAACCCTTTAATGTTCGCTAACTTCTTGGTCCTTTAACTGTTAACTGTTCTTGCGCACCACATGCCCCGCCCCTCCTTACGTCGCCTAATCCTTTTAAGTGTTAGTTTTTTTTTGAAGCTGATTTTGAGCTGACCTGATGCATCTCAGTGAGTGATATGAATAGTAATGAGGAGAAGCCTGTGAAGATGGAAGAAATTGTGAGCTTTTGGTGTTTGAGCTCTTCCAACAGCAAAGCTTCTAGCTGTCAATCATAATTATTCTCTTCTGATGTGTTTGTTTGTTTCATTAACCTTTTAGGTCAGTTATAACACTACCTGAAAAACCTCCTTATGCTCTCTTGTTCATCTAAAAATGTTGCTTTTGCTCTACTGTTTTTAAAACTTTTTAATAACATTTTTATTGATTTCAGAGAGGAAGGGAGAGGGAGCGAGAGACAAAAATATCAATATGGGAGGGAATCAGTGAACGGCCTTCCTCCTCATTCCCCTGGGGATCCAGCCGGCAACGCCAGCATGTGCCTCTGACCGGGAATAGAACCATGACCTTCTGGTTCATAGTTCATGTTTAACCACTGAGCCACACCGGCAGGGCTCCTCCACTAGTATCCAGGGGATATTAGCATACAAATTGGTACATTATTGGACCAAGATGTTTTAGGATGCTTTCTGCACAACCACAGTATTTGTGCGGTACCTCTGGACTCAAGCAAGAGAACTGATGCCTGTGGTACATTAGTGCAAAGTGGTGTAAGTCTGTCTAATTAAAGGACTCTGCCTTGTCTATGTACATAACTTTCCAGAAGTGATGGGAGCCGGGGTGTTCACAGTGCCCCTTTGTGATGCTGGTGATGTCCATGGGGGAATGCTCCCCCTCCTTGAAGTTTGTTAGCAAAGTTGGGTTTGATGACATCCCGTCTAAGCACCTCTCGCATTCCCAGCAGGCCAGAGACCTGGAGCAGGAAGTGGGAACGTATGGGCGGGGAGAGCCCATACAGTGCTCTCTGCAGCTTTTACCTTTGTACTGTGGAGGTTTTTCCTGGGACAACTCAAAAAGAAATGCAGTGCCCACTCTTGGTTGCCCAGAAGGACCTCCCCTAGTGCCTAACTAATCTCGTGGTCCTCAAGGAGAAGTCAGCCGGGGGCTGATTAGGAAACAAAAGGTGGGAAAACAAAGAGGCAAGTCATTTGTTTGAGGTGGAAATATTAGTGGCAGAGCCATGTCTTCGCTCCACACCTTTATGTTGAAAGTATTAATATGTTCCCTTTTATTCCCCATTGACACCCCTGTCTCCTGCCCCGGGCCTCCACCACCCTGTTGTCTGTGTCCTTGGGTTATGTATACAGGTTCTTCGGTTGATCTCTTCCCACCTCTCCCAAATCCCTACCCTCGCCCGCCATCCCTCTGAGATTTGATATGCTTCTGTATCTCTGGATCTATTTTGTTCAACAGTTTATTTTGTCCATGAGATTCCAATATGAATGAGATCATGTGATACTTGTCTTTCTCTCACTGTCTTATTTCACTTAGCATGATACTCCCCAGGTCCCTCCATGTTGTCTTAAAGCAGCGGTTCTCAACCTTCCTAAGGCCGCAACCCTTGCATACAGTTCCTCATGTGGTGGTGACCCCCAACCATGAAATTTTGCTACTGTGATGCATCGTGATGTAAATATCTGCATTTTCCGATGGTCTTGGTGACCCCTGTGAAAGGGTTGTTTGACCCCCAAAGGGGTCGCGACCCACAGGTTGAGAACCGCTGTCTTAAAGGGTAACAGCCTTTTTTTACTGCTGCATAGTATTCCATGGTGTAAGTGTACTATAGCTTTTTTATCAACTCATCTACTGATGGGCACTTGGGCTGTTTCCAGATCTTAGCGATTGTAAATTGTGCTGCTATGAACTAGGGGTGCATACATTCTTTTTTTTTTTTTTTTTTAATATATTTTATTGATTTTCCAGAGAGGAAAGGAGAGGATTAGAGATTTAGAAACATCGATGAGACAGAAACATCTATCAGCTGCCTCCTGCACACCCCCTACTGGGGATGTGCCCGCAACCAAGGTACATGCCCTTGACCAGAATTAAACCTGGGACCCTTGAGTCCGCAGGCCAACGCTCTATCCACCGAGCCAAACCGGTTAGGGACATACATTCTTTCTGATTGGTGTTTCAGGTTTCTTAGGATATATTCCTAGAAGTGGGCTCACTAGGTCAAATTGCAGTTCCATATTTAATTTTTTGAGGAAACTCCATACTGTTTTCTATAATGGCTACACCAGTCTGCATTCCCATCAGAAGTGTACTAGGGTTCCCTTTTCTCCACATCCTTTCCAGCA